>JAODAL010044674.1:0-32649 GCA_025379985.1 Phyllomedusa bahiana | reverse complement strand
GGGCGATTTAACTTTGTCGAAGTAACGCTCAACATAGTCCTTACTTTTGCCCCAGTGTTTACCCTTTGGGGCTGGACGGCCCAGGTTACACCTAGGGGGGGGACCAAGCTTTAAGTTTTGTAGACTTTGGGCCTTGTAGTGGATTAAATAGGCTTTTTAAAGTCAAAAGTCCCGGATTCCGCCCAGCTCGGGCAATATAGAGTGTAGTAGTATAGTTTTAATCTCTCCCTCTCTCAAGGGGTAAAAAAAAGCCCCCAATCGTTTCAGGTGGTCATTTTTTTTTAGCAGATCTCTCTGAGATTTCTGGGTTCTGTGCGTATCTCCCCCTTTCCTTTGATTTCCTTTGATTTGTTTCTTAAAGTGGCAAGTGGGGGACCAAGGGTTGTTTGGTTCCTAGGGGGTCTCATGGCCTCCAGTGGGTCTTTCCCTCTGGGGCTGGTTTGCGGGAAAAGATTGGCTTGCTTAATTTTTTTCATTTCCCTTTTTGGGGATGAGGCAATCTGCCACCTTTTTTACCCAAACTGCACAGCTTTATCACCCTTGTGACTCTTCCGTAGGTCGACTGCCACCATTTGGGGGGGGGGGGGGTCAGCTTCATCACAGAGATCACAGACACCGCAAAAGTTCAAATTCAATGGGTTTTTATTAAACAAGTCCACAGGTAACACAAAGATCTTTCTCCTCAGCAGGGTGCAGAACAAACAGAAGGTTTAAATTGGTCAGGGGTTCAAGGGGTTAAACCCTAAAAAGGTTGCGCTCGCCATAAACTTCACAAAAGTTTTGGTGGTTTGGCCAGCTTCTCTGTCATAGATCAACACAGCAGAACTTCCCTTTACAACATCAGGATTGGAGTCACCACCCCAAAAACCCAAAACCCGACTTTGGGGTTTATTCCAGGGGGAAACCCAGGGTGGATTGTGGGAGCATATCCCTCCCAAATTAAGGCCTCGTTCCAGGTTATTTCCCGGGTAATTGCGGGGGGCGGCCTATAGACTTATTACTACGGCGCGTACACCCCGTAATAATGTACTCGTCACTTTCTCACCCAAGCGCTGATTCGCCGAAGCGGTGGGAGAAGAAGACCGAATCCCATAGTTTCTCTATGGGAACTGTGGATTTACCGTAGTTTACTGGGACGGATTGGAGCCGTACTGCAGCGCAAATCCAGCGCGCAGTACGGCTCCAATCAGTGCCCAAATAAGCCGTGTGAACGAGGCCTAGGACTGCTCCAGTAAAAAGCAGGCCTGGAATACAACTGCTTGTAAGCAGTTACACTAATTTGCACAATATGTCTGCAGCCTAAGGTCACTGGCCTTTCTTATCTGGCTTACTTCACTGAGGCCCTGAACCATGGTGACACATATCAGCCCTCGGTCACCAGACCTTGTGCCTTGTCGCAGCATCTATCCTGCCACTACCTGATGCCTGGGGGATGGATGCCGTAATCCCATATAATACTAAAGTCTTGTTGTTATTTCTTGTAAATTAATTGCAATTTGTCTCTTTGGGGGTTTCCCTAAAGTAAGAGAACACTTTCAACAGTAAACAAGACAATACAGAGCTGAAGAGTGTATCTTCAATATGGCAGACACTAGCTACAACATTTAATTAAAACACAATCACATAGGGGAAGATTAACTAACACGTCTAATGTTTAGAGAGTGAGAAATTAGACTTGACAGTCAAAGAATGCAAGAAATGTACCAGTGATTCATGCTATTTCATAGTTTTGGCACATCTTTAAACACTCTTGTGTAATAATTAGGGATGAGCGATTTATAACTGCGACAAAGTTTGAAATCGGCACGGTTTTTAGGTTGATCCGGAAATTTTCCGATCAAAGCGATAATTTAGGATGAGAATTGCGCATATGTATTCACTAATCGCGCCATTTTTGCCGCTGTACTGTAATTTTTGAGTGTCCATCAAATCCAGACTTAGACGCATAGAAGCCAGGGGAGCAGGGTGTGCTACGTCAAGACTCGTGATGTGTATTGTTTTTTGTCATTGGCTGGAAAAAATCACATACCGTCTTTTGTGCATAGAACAGCGCTTCCTGTTAAGCATCAGTGTTTCGGTGTCCTCTCATTTAGAGCAGACTGTGGTGCTAGATATCCTCCACAATAGCAGCTCACCCTCACTTAGTGAACACAGTTTCTCTTTATTCACGAGACAACTATGCTTTAGGCTGATGAAAATTCAGAAACATAGGTAGATCTATCATAATTTCAGCTCTTAGTTAGTTAGACAGAGAACTTTTAGAAGACCGCATCTCTAGCACTGTAACTGACCCGCGGGGTTCGGGGCGAGACAACACAGACAGATAGGCAGAGGCAGGCAGGTTTTTGAAAGGAAAGTGGGTAATTGTGGCACATCCCAGACTCTATTTTGGAACTGCCATTGAAATGCTTTTTTTTAACAGTTTTTGGCCAGCACACCTCGCACCTGAAGTGAAATAGTACCTTTTAATTGTGCAGCCCAGTTATTTGTTCGAAGCACCCCGCCTTGTAACTTACATAACGATACAAAAAAGTTTTCTAGTAAATAGTCTGTTGTTTTTCATTGGTGCAAAACCCACATTTTTTATCTATCCGTCCCTTCCAAATTTTTTAAATTAGGTGTTTTCCACTGTCTGGGCACCCATTTTTTGTTCAAGCACCCATCTTATACTTATATGAGGATTCAGAAATTTGCTAGTAATTGCAGGTGTAATTTCATAGTGCCAAAACCCAACCTTTATTATCTGTATAAATTTTAATTAGTGGTTTTTTCCACCTTTGAGGCGCACCCATTTTTGTTCAAAGACCCTACTTGTCTCACTTATATAGGACATATAATTATGAGTGTTTAGTAATTGCGCAGTGTATTTCATAGGTGCAAAAACCCACCTTTTTAATTATCCGTGAATACATTTTAATGAGGTTTTATCACTATGGCCGCAGCACATTTCTTGTTCAAAACCCATCTTGTACTATATTAGGTATACAGAATTGCTAAGTAATTGCGCTTGTATTTCATAGGGTGCAAAACCCACCTTATTATTATCCGTATATAGTTTAAATAGGTAGTTTTTCAACTTTGGCGCCAGCCCATTGTTTCTCTGTTCTAAGACCAATCTTGTAACTACTTTATATTCAGGATACAGGAAAATTGCTATGAATGCAGGTAGTATTTCAAAGGTGCAAAACCCATCTTTATTATCTGTATACATTTAATTCGGGATCTGTATTATCACTTTAGCCAACCCTTTTTGTTCAAAGACCAATCTTGTACTTATTATTAGGATACATAAATTGCTAGTAATCTGCATGTTGTATTTCAATAGGTGGCAAAGCGCCACCTTCTTCATTATCCTTAGTACATTTTAATGAGAGGTGTTTTTCACTTTCTCACAACCAGCCGAATTTTGTTAAAGACCCATCTTTACTTATATTAGGCAATACAAAAATTTCGCCTAGTAATTGCAGGTGTATTTCATAGGTGCACAAATAACGCCACTTTTATTATCCGTAATAACATTTAAATAGCTGAATTTCATTCACTTTGGTTGCGGCCCAATTTTGTTCAGAGAGCCACCTGTACTTAAATTTGAATACAGAAATTTTTGGTGGTAACGCTGTTGTTATTTCATAGGTGCAAAACCCACCTTTTCTTATTCTATATAAACTTTAAATATAGCTGAATTTCACTTTGGTGCGCGGCCCAGTTTTTGTCCAACAGAGCCACCTTGATCTACTTTAAAATTTGAATACAAAATTTTGTGGTAAACCTGATGTTGTATTTCATTGTGAAAATCCCACCTTTTTTATCCGTCACTAAACCGTTAAATAGCCTGTATTTGCACTTTGTTTCCCCTAGTTTTTTTTCAATAGCCATGTTGTACGACAATTCATTGATAGAAAATTTTTTCTACACAACTGTTTTCTCCGTTTGTCATTGCTCTGCAAACAACGCACATTCTCACCGTGTAACTTCTGAATAGTTTTATTGCGCTCCGTGAATCTCAGTTTGGCGCAGATAGCGCACTTGTATGATAGTCTTGTTGAAACTATCAATTCCTAAGTCCCTACTGGGCAGTTTGTAAATCCCTGGGACTGAAGGAAGAACACTGTTGATTTTGTCTTACGGTTTCTTCCACCTAACCGGGGCATTTCACGAGGTATTCGCTAGAAACATTTCAGTTTCTAATCCTAGTTGGCTGTAGCGAAATTAGAGGGACTTTGAGAATAGCTGTGATTGTGCTGGTCTTTTAATAAGAGGACTGGTCAAAAACTCGTTTCCAAACTTTCTTAAATTTTTAACTTTCAGAACAGGGAGCGTAAATGCACGTGTAAGCCGAGCAAAGACGGCGTGTGAGTACAAAGGTGGTAGAGGCTACGAGAGAAGGTCTCCTGCACCAGTGCTGGCGACAACAACCACGCATAGCCAGCCAGGATCTTCTGATTGCACACGGCATCCTGCACGCCTGTCCTTCGCTGTGGCAAAGAGGGCCCTGTAGAATCTCAGTAAGAAACAGCGTCTCAATCTGATCTTTTAGTGAGTCTTAATGAAAAGCCTGCATCCCACAGTCTTACAGTCCTCGTCCTCACCCAGTTCACTGCCGGAACAAATGTCATCACATCCAGCATCAATCAGCATCCATCCAACATGAAAGCGAAGGCAGCCCCAAATGTCAACTATCGTGTACCCACCACTGTGGATAATCCATTTTTCTGAAGACCTCTTTGATGACAAAAAGTGGTTGGTGTCAGAAGACCTGTTAAAAGAGCAAGAGGCCAAAGAAGATGATTTGTCCTGCTCCTGACGCCCGAGTACCTGATGCCATTAGAGAGGAGAAGGAGCCGGTCAATCGCAAAAAATCCCGGGCAGTCGACAACGCCTTGCAGTGCCTGTTGCTCGTAGCCCGTCAGCTCCAGGATGCAGAATGTCAGACGAGGAGTCAACCTGTGGTGATGATGATTATGACGACATTGCGGATACAAGCGTGTCTTTCAGCAGAATTTCTGTGTGAGCCGCGTTCATCTCTGGACGTGAGGAAGACGATGGTAGGTCAATACGTCTCCCACCGTCAAAATGGAGAGGGCGTTCGCACAAGTCTGCTGAGATTATTCCCGCCAGCCACGATCAGCGTAAACACCGCTCCTCGCTTATCGCCGTCGAAAAGGCCAGGACCTCTCAAGCCTGAGTTTTTTCGAGCAACCTCTAGTCACCGCAGCGATGTCATATGCCGCCTTATGCCGTATATTGCAATCAGTAGAAGGCAAGAATCTTAGTTGTTTTAACCACCACCACCACTGTGCTACGTCACATCACGAATGCAATGTTTCTAGTTGACAATGGGGAACAAACGCCGATGCCAATCTCTGCGGCCACCACCCAAAGCGTCGTTCCTCAGCTGCCCATGTCTCTCAGAGTCATGCTCAAGGAACAGCTTTCCGCTTCAGCCTCCACCGTCGCCCGAGTACCATCCAGCTAAACCACCAGAAACCCATCCTACCCCTTCTCCTTCCACCAGTTTTGAGCGACCTGCCAGCCGTACAGGAGCCATGTCTACTAGCAGCCAGCCTTCTGTCTTCCAGGTTTGGGAGGCAGAACGCAAACACTTAAACCCAAACCATCCCAAAGCCAAAAAGCCTGGAATTCCCCTGGCATTCAGGCCAGCTTTTTGGCCTGAATTTTGTATGCCTTTTCTCGATCTGGTGGACACAGATGGGTTTTTCCGCACGTCATGGTCCCTTCCTCCCCCCAAAAACCAGATGCCGAGCAGGCATTTCTTTGGCCAGAAAAAGCCGTCCCTCCTGGCCAGAACCACGTGTCTAATTTAAAATTTCAAGCGCGTTGACATTGCATCTGTTTCCGGCAAAGGTCCATCTGACCCACCGACCACAATGGACTAGTAAGCACGGCCAATGCCTCGATATCTCTGTGGAAGCTCACTGGGTGAGCTGGGTGGATGTCTCTGGTGTCACGAGTTTTCTTCTCACAAGGCTCGGCGCACGCTTCTGTCAAAACCAGCTAGTGATTGTGCAAAGGGTTTCGTTTCACCCCAAGGTCCTCTGGTGGCATCACCGTGCCCAGAGAAACCTAGGCAGGCCGTTCTGAAATTAATCTGTCTTGGAGAGCGTCCACTACAACACAGACTTCAGGAGCTGTAGGAAATGGCTCTGTCGAACAATGAGGATGAGGTGACAAGAACCTTGTGCCAGCAAGGGGTGTGGTGATAATGGTCGAAAATCTGCTGCACAACCAGCCCTTAAGATCGTAGCTGGAGCACATCCTTGCCTGCACATGTCATAGAAGCCTTAATTCATCCAGAAATTTCTAAAAGCGCTACCCGGGGTCTGACTGCCGCTGAGAGAAGGCTTCAAGGTCTGAGCTCACACTTCCCCGCCTTCGCTACCCTTGCTTCGTCACGCCGCCTCGGCTGTGTTGCAGCGTCAGCTCACCTGCCACCGTCAACCGTCTCATTTGTATGACTGTGGCAACATGCTGGAATATCCAACCCTTCACATGCTCCAGCGATTGTGCAGCACGCAATGCAATCTACGCAGAGCGAAGTCAGACCACAATCAGGGCCATAGACAAGCAGCGGTGCGGACCTTGCAGGGTGTTTAGAAGTCCACCGATGAGGCGAAGGCCAGGCTAAAAAGAGCTCTGCACCCATTCTTGCCAATTTTGAAGAAGCCCACCAAACAATGTCAGTGCGGACAATGCCCTTGTCAGCATGAGCATTGGTTACGGTGATCATTCACGTTTTGGACAACGATCGTTGGACACTCTGAAACATCAGGTCCCCAACACACTAGCGACGGAGGCAAGGAGACCGGACACACATCAGACACGGAGCCTTATCTCTCCGCGAATCCCAAGAAGGCCTTGACAGTGATTCCACCAATTTTATCGGTTCTTCATTAGGAATGGCTTATCGGGGCCAGGCTATGCAAGGCAAGGCGCCTCAGTTCTCAGGGTGCATCATCGCTGGAGGACAAGTCATGAGCTGTGTGAAGCTGTACACGAGGAAGCATGGAGGAGGAATGAGGAACAGTGTATTCCTAGGAAACACGACGTTATACGACATCCCTGCCTTGGAAAGAGGTGGCAACGAATTTAAGGCGGGAGGAAGGAAGATGAGAGGAAGATCAGTTTTTTTTAGTGCCTCCTCTAGCCCCCAAGAGGCTTGGAAAAATCAAGGCTCAAATCTCCTCAACATGAGAGCTTGGAGTCTCCCAATTTCCTCTACATCATGAACTCCTCAAGGCATTAAGGCCAATCAAAATGACCAACAGTTACTGGGTTGGACCCAATCCTCCTTCGATCTCACGGTACAAAGCAAAACCAGCACTTTCCTTCCACCCACACCAAAATAGAGAGTAAAATGTGCAGAAATGGATAGACGCTTGCTGATTGATACAACTGGAGCACATCGAGATTTGCGTCTTGCTTCACGTCACTTCAAATGTACACGGTGACGAGACAACTTCAAGCAATCGTGATAGCTATTAAGCGACAATTAACCGTAGCGGCAGCAGCAGCGACATTGAGGCGAGAAGGTCCTAATGGGTAGAACCTCTGGCACATCTTTGATTTACATCAACGACCTCACCAGACACAATGTAATGCATGTGCACACACACTAAAACACGCATAGACCGGCTTAAGGTCAATGGTGCAGCGCGCTATCGTGGTGTCTCGAACAACGAAACCGATGTTTTTGGATGTGTTACACGGACCCCGATCGACTTCTGGGCTAATCCACAAAAAGGATGAAACAGGCCCAGCTCGCTCATGCCACCCCCGCCCCCCCCAAAAGCGTGTTTTTGTACCTGCCCAGCAGCCACTCCTATCTGAGCGGTACCCTTCAGCACGCTGGACGGAGTCATTACAGACAAACGCATCCGGCATTTCCAACAATAGAAGGTTGGTTCGTTTGACTTATCATCAAAGATGAACAGGATGGATCTCTGAATGATTGTTGACTTTTGCCACACCAATTGCTAGAGGTCAACACCGATTTTTTTGCGGTTTAACTTCACATTCCTCTTCAAACAGAAAAGGTCCTTTGAAAACTTTTTTTTTAAATATAATTTCTCACTGCAATTTTTATTTAGTTCCCAAAATTAATTTTGCTGGTTTTTGAGGGAGAAGACTGAAAAAGAAAACCAAAATTTTCATAAAAAAAACGTTTCCTTTTTACTCACTTTTCTTTAGAATTTTTCACATTGTCAAGGTTTTGGGTCGGGTGCTGTGAGATACAGCTTAAAATCAGGTCCCTTTGGAACAAAAGTGACTTCTAAGTGGATTTCCCCCTCACAATTTTTAACAGTGGGGAGAATAATTTTTTAATTTTTTGGGTCAGCTGCTTTGAAATGCAGCAAAACTACAGGTCCTATTCCAAAAATGTGGTTTTTTTAACAAAAATTTGTTTTTTACAATTTAGAGGGCTCAAGGGGTCATTTTTGAATTTTTTGGGGGCTGTTGCGTGAAACGCCTATCTCGGTCCTATTTTTAAAAAATGTGGTTTCTAACAGCATTTGTTTTTCACAATTGCAAGAGTGTCAGGGGATGGTGCTGTCAAAAACAGTAATAAAGCAGAAAAAAAAAAAAAAAAAAAAGGGGGTTGAGGATGATGATGACAAAGAAGGGAAAGATATAGACCAGATTTCCTTGAACTATGGCAGAAGAAACCATCACCACTACAGTGGTGACGAAGAAATTCCCCAAGCGGATTCAACCTGTGGACGATGGTTTTAAGTTTTTTCTATTGAAGCGGGATTTTCAACAGATTTGCAATAACCCCGAGATGAAATCCCCGGAGAAGCACCCCGCCCCGGGGATTCTACTCAATTTTCAAAACTACAAGCTCGGGGAAAGGCCCAAAAGGGGTAAAGGCAAGATTTTGCGAACAAAGGGAAATGACCCGAAAAACCTACGGCTTTGGCAACAAATTTTGGACTAAGGGGGAAGAATAGAGGTTTAAAACAAGCGCGGGGAAACCCCTTGAAGCATGCGGAAATAAAAGGCCCCTACTTTTCGCCCTTGAACCCCAAACCCAAGGTAGCAGTCCTGAAAGTCAAGGCTCTGGTAAAGCAAAAGCAGGGAAAAGCCCAGGGGGAACCATACCCCCGACCAAGCAGCCAAACAGGGGCCCTGGCCCCGTGTAACCCAAGTGGCGGATCAGGAAGCTACCCCCTTTAAATGGCAATCCCCAAAGAGCAAGAAAAAGAGTTTTATCAAGGTCGGGAAACTGACCACACCGGTAAAGACTGGAAACCAAAAAAGGCCCCCCACAAAGACGGGGGTTTGGATGAAAAACCGGCCCCTCCCAAGGGGGAAACCCAACAAGGGAAAAAAGGGAAAGGAGCTACGTGCGGGGAAAACCCTATGGAAATACAATGGACTTTTTTTGCCCCCCCTAGGGGGAATGTACCCTGTTTAATGCGGCAGGGGCCCATGGGGCCACTCACAGAGGAAAAAAAACCAAGCTTTTGGGCCCAATGTGCCGAAGTGTACTTTTCCCCAGGTATCAGCTCCATGATTGCAGCCTAAAACCAAGTTTGTTCATCTGTGCCACCTGAAACCCCCCCCCCTAAGCCAAGTTCCCATGCAGCACTTGGCGAAGCCAAAAATATCCCTTCCAAAGGATCCAAGGGGCCCCACATCCAGATGCCAAAGAGTGGAAAATACGAATAATGTTCCTTAGTGGCAGTGGCCCTTTTTCGGATGGCCAGAGCAACCCAGTGACCAACTTTACCCCAAAGTAAAGGCAAAGAAGTTTATTACTGAAATAGCTTGTCGTTTTGGAATCCCTCAGGTGATCGAGTCAGACCAGGGTCCAGATTCTTTCCTCGGTTTTCCGAGAATTATGGAACATGTTAGGGGTAGATTTGGGCCTCCACCCCCGTACCATCCCCAAAGCCTGCGAAGGTAGAGAGAATGAATGGTACCGCTGAAGAACAAACTCTTGAAAATGACCAGTGATTCCCATTAGCTTGGACAGAATTTTCCCCCAATTGTCCTCCTCCCATATCGGGACACACTCCACAGGGAAAATATGGCATGACCCCCTTGAAATTCTGTTTGGTAAACCCCACCAGTGTTTGAAATCAGGGGAACAAGATTTTGGAGAAAATAGTGATAGAACTGTCCAATTTGTGATTGAATTGTCTAAAGAGTTGACTAATTTGCATGCTGCAGTTTCTGCTTCTCTTCCAGAATCTACAGGTGAAATTGTACACGACTTCAAACCAGGAGATCGAGTGTATGTGAAAAGGCACATCACAAAAATTGCCTAGAACCCAGATTTGAAGGTCCTTTCACAGTGGTTTTGATCACCCCGACTGCGGTCAAACTAGAAGGAAAGCCAACTTGGATCCACGCCTCTCACTGCAAAAGGGACCCCACCACTAGATGATGCTCTTGTAGATATCCATTTGAGGACGATGATTGTGCAGAATTGAGGCATTCAAGATGGCCGCGATTCCATGTACACATCCTGTCAGCAGGCAACTGAGTTCTGACTACATGTCCAAGAGCACTGACTGATTTCAACCAGAAACTTCATCTTCCTGGCCAACTACCCTTTTAACCAATAGAGAACTTGTGCTCAAACCCCTCCCTATGGACTGTCCCACTGCGCAGGCTCCCCGCCCACTGCATCCCATATAACTATGTGTGCCTCGCTGAATAAAGTAGTGAGTGCATGGATAAGATTGGACCAGAACAACGCGTCTGACTCTTTCTTTCATTGGCCGGCCCGTGCACTTAAACACTGATTTGGAGTACCGGAGTGGGAACAGGAGATCCATTGTCGCTTTATGACCTTGACAGTGCTGTCAAAAACAGGAATAGGTAGGACACTGTTAATGGACACATATTGCAAAATTACTTGTTTTTGCAAGATCTTTAACATAGCTAGCAATCCCTGTAGTGAGAAAACCCATTTAATACAATTAAAAAAGAGACAAAGACGTGGTGGGATTCCATCCTAAAAATGGTGGTTGAAAGACTCCTTTTTCCATCACTTTTTAATCTGTGGGCAGACAGCTTTAAGGGTCATTTCTGCGTTTTCCCGGACAAGGAATCCCAAAGCCCAGTTCAAGTAAAATGATGGTTCAAAAAAATACTGCCTTCCTGGCACTTTTTAATTTGGGGTCATGCAGGTTTAAGGGTATGCTGTTTACAAGACAGGGATAAGTGAATTGGTCTTTTGACTTTTTTTCTGTGACTTTTATAACCTAATTGTGTTGCCTAAGATGTAGCACATATCCAGTTTACTGTTGTGGATGTTAATTCCACCTTCCCCAGCCCTGTTTGGGTGTAAGAATGAAGGCGCTGTTCCTCTCCCATAGACTTTAATGGTCATCGGCGATAATCTATTATCGACTATCGGATATCGGCATGATAATTGCCGTTATCGACTATCGATCCGATGATGATAGTTGACGCAATCGCTCACCACTAGTAATAATGGTTTGCTTAGAAAATGTTGGCACAGTTTTTGGTGCACAATGTAGCAATACAAGCTTTGTCCTTTTTCACTAAGTCACATCCTTTACCGCTAAGCAACATCCCTAGTAGGACAAAGTGCAAAACGTGTCTAAAAGTGTCTAAAATGTAATAAATCTAGTAAATACAGATATTACAGTTTTCTTGACACAAATTGTGCCAAAATTCCAGTGTGCATTAATAAATGTACCCTTTTTTTCTCTTATATAATAAATGTATAATACATTCCTCTTATTGAATGTTGTTACATCCTAATTATATTAGGACTGCAATCATAGATACTGATGAACTTTGTAATGTTCAACTATTACTACTTAAAATTCTATTCATCATAATATCTTGTGGTGAGATGTAGCTGACT
Organism: Phyllomedusa bahiana; assembly: GCA_025379985.1. NCBI lineage: Eukaryota > Metazoa > Chordata > Amphibia > Anura > Hylidae > Phyllomedusa > Phyllomedusa bahiana. Next base: position 20,783 of record JAODAL010044674.1, on the reverse strand, counting down.
TAACATCATTTGAAAGCCGGAGGAAAAATAAAACCCACACGTGAAAAGAAATCTTCAGAATTGTATTTCTTTATGTCTTTGAGGCAGGAGTCAAAAAGATATTTTACCTCAGTCTTTCTTCAAAACAGTCAGTTTTATATTGAAAAAGGAGCCCAACCAACTGACAGATAACTTTGTATATACTTTCATAGACACAAAACTGTAGCTTACATCTTGTTTTATGTATTCCGTTCATAGTTACTCCTATTTATTGTTTCATAAATATCCATAAAATGTATACTGCCAGAGCCACAAAGTGAGTCTGGATATATTGGAAGACATTTAAAATATCTACTCTCTGTAATAAGTCATGGGGGAAATTAAACAGCACATCTGATTCCAAATGCTCATTTCTACCTGTAGCTGACACTAGGAGAAAACATTAGGCATAACTAAATATTATCCTCTCGTTAACATAATTCTGTCTTTGTTTACAGATGGCAAGATTTCATGGCACTTACAGGTATGATTTATACTTCCTTGGCATTAAAGCTAGTGTCATAGTAATCACTGTATTCATTAAGGCTACACTCTAAGACTAATGAATAGAACAAGCATAATTATATAACTTGGTTACATTTCCAAATCAAATCTTGCAATAATTGTAACATGACTACTTGACTAAAAGTGTATATATTGTAAAATAAATTATGAAAACTAGCCGTCATTCTTGACGTCTTCCTCATCTGTTCTGTTCTTTTATTTTTTACTTTTATTCGAGTAACATGATAGTGTGCTTGGACTACTGCTGTCTTCATTCACTTGAGTCTCTACGGGATTTCATAATAGCTGTGTTTAGTTTCAGCATGGAAAGTGACGAATTTCTAAGATATAGTACACACAGCAGCAACTTGGTCCTGAAGCCAAGTTCGAAGTATAGAGGTGTTTGTTTACATCCACTAAATGTGTCTGGAAAAAACCTTCATGAGAGCATATAGGAGAACAGTTCCAAGTCAGCAAAAGTCACTAAAGCAATTTATGAGTAGAGGATTAAACATTCTCATTCACTAATATGACTTATTAAAAAGCAATATTGTAAGAAACTGTAGTATCCCCTCATAATTACCTATTACTAATTGTCTAGTATTTAGGGTTACCTACCTTAAGTGAGTATTCTTATCTCATTGATTAGCTAATAACACTGGACTACAAATTTTTTCAAAGTTTTGCTTTGAGATGAATATAATAAACACATTTGAGCTAAGTGAAAATATTACTTTTAATAATCTGTATCATGTATACTTTTTGAGAATCAAGAGATTATGTTTTAGTGCAGCATTTAAATATTATCCGCAATATTCGTTCCACTGAAACAAAAGTAGTTTCTGATTGTTGTTTGTACTTAATGTCGGTGCATCCTGTATTAGTGTCCAACAACAGTCAGCTGGCATTGATTGATTCCAGTAGTGTTGATAACGCTTTTCAATCGTGGAAATATCTTGGTGAAACTGTTCTCCATGTTCATCATTGCCCGCAATAAGATTTGCAGGGAAGAATTCCAAATGTGATTGCAGAAAATGAAATTTCAATGACATTTTGCACTTCATCACTTTGTAAGCTTCAAAAAGGCTATCAACCAATTTAATGCAGTTTGGTGCTCTTTAGTTGCCAAAAAAATTCTTGCAAACATACTTGAATGATTTCCAAACAACTTTTTCAGGCCCTACCAACAGCTACTCAAAGTGCTTGTCATTCATGATGTGTCGGAATTGTGGACCAACAAATCCAACAAATATGCTCATTTTTCTAAATAATCGTTTTGGATGTTCAGACCAAACTTTATTTTTAGATTGTTTGTATGGGGGATGGCACCCATTTTGTTTTTTGCACGCCGTCCATCCGCACAGGCTTTTTAAATCAGAGCAGTGTATAGTTGGAATCTTCTCTCCCTGAAATGTGGAGGTCTGAACAGACACCAAGGTCAACATGTATGAATGGGGCTGCGGCAGATAGAACCATGCAAAGCTATAGATTTATAGCTTCGGTATGGCAATTCTAGGTGTATTACTGCTGGAGCAGGTAAAGCATTTTCAATGTGGTTTACCCGAGCCAGAACTGTCGTCCTAGCACTAGAATGCACCTGATTTATGACCTGCTGTAGAGCGGGTTCATAAATCAGGCACATTCTAGACTATTATAATGCACATGAAATTTGGGGTTTAAAATGCCAAATTTCATACATGCCGCCCCAAGAGAGGTAACATTAGAGTAGGTTCCCATTTGTATTGAGGTCACCTTGCCATTGCAGATGGGCTTTTACAATTTTGATCAAAAATTTACACTAAGAAACTCAAGTTTTCATGTATTTAAAAGTAGCAGAAATGCTTTTTCCAAAAAAATTCCTATGTTCCCTTTGACTGTTTTTTAGTGCTAGTAGTGTGCTGTTGATATTGGATTGTGTTTGCATTTTGCTACCAGTGTGCGCCTATGCTCAATTTCCTAAAAAATCGCTTTTGATGTGCAGACCAAACTTTATTTTTAGCCTGCTTAAATACATGACATTACACCCGGTCGAGCCCAAACATGACACAACATGAGGCCATGCCTCTTACCACTCCCAAACGCATCCATTTCATAACACCACTTACGTTGGGAAACCCTGTGTGTGCATGTCCTGAGAACAGACAAACAGTTAAATTAGTAGCCCAGGGATCCAGGGCATATGCCCCAAATTCCTGGGATATTTATTCACCACCTGGGGCCCTTATGCTTGTTGGGCTCTTGAGCAACTACAAGTGTGTCCAGTGGTTATAATGGCCCTGAGTTGGAGCCTGAAAGACTGTGAAGAGAGAAAACCGGCAACTGTGAAAACTTTTTTAAGGATTCGCCAATACAATGGATTTTAATGTGGAATTCGATGTGGATTCCATGTCCACCTTAAAATCTATCTGCAAACTGATTCCCATTTAATTTAATGGGAAATTCATGCTGTTTTTCACACCATGAAGCAAAAACTAAGGGTACATTCACATAGCGTATTATCATTGTTGCAAGTACTCGCTTACAAGCGCATACTTTCAATGTGAGGCAGTTTTCTGCCTCGTATACTTTCTATATTTCACTCTCTCTATAAGGTCACTTCTTTTTACGACATACATTAGACGCTGAGAAATACAGTTGTTAAATCATCATTGTCTAAATGATAACAGTGATTTTACACAGCACTCAATGAGTGCTAGACTTGTAAAATGATTTTACAAGTTGTGGGTGTAGTTGTGGGTGTAATTTGTGGGTTACATTTGGCGAAGTATACCCTGCAAATACATTGTGTGAATGTGCCCTAAATATAAAATCCTCACCAGAATCCGAGGTATCGCCTCAGGTTATGCCTCTGATTCCATGTCAGGTTTTTCCAACCTAACAGATGAACATACAGCATGGCCTCAATTTTCCTACAGAAAATTACTGTGTTTTACTTGGCTGGTAATCTGGTATTTTACTCATATTTCACATCCAATCCATGTTATGACTCCTGTCAACTTTTCTGTGCGCAAAAAACAGACAAATATGTGTCGCAGGACACATAATGACATGTATATCCATTAAAATGTATGCATAAAAATGCACTCGAACAACATCTTCAGCTTGTGAAAGGACTCTAATAGGTGTTAACCTTGTGTGTGCAGGCTGGCAGCCCTATGGGCCTTGCAATGGCATTGCAAATCTACTGACTGCTTCACTGAGGAGATCATGCAGTAATAAATGCAGACTCAAAGGCCCTAATTTCCGATCACATTTACAAGGGGCTGCTGATAAGTCTTTGGCTTTACCAAGAAAGAAAGGAGATAGGAAAATGAAACTTTACATTTATTCCACATGCTCTCCACTGATATCAACACACTTCTTACATCGGTATTCCAAGTTCTGTAAGCCTTGCAAAAAGAAGGATTTCAGTTGTGCCTCAAACCAGTCATCTGTAGCACCCATGGCATCAGAAATAGTGTGAAATTTGGTACCCTTGAGGTGTTTCTTCAGGTTTGGAAACAGATGATAGTCGGAGGGAGTTAGATCTGGTGAATAAGGTGGGTGGTCAACCAGCTGGAAGCCTAGCTCCACCAGTTTTGCTGTGGTCACTTGTGTAGTGTGAGCGGAGGCGTTGTCTTGCACGAACAAGATTCCTTTGGACAGCTTGCTGTGCCTTTTGGCCTTCAGAGCTGCCTTCAATTGGTCCAGAAGTTCAATGTAATAACTTTCATTGATGGTGGAACCATTTTGAAAGTAGTCCACTAGCAGCACACCCTTCTTCTCCTAGAACACACACGCCATCACCTTAGTGGCGGATTTTTGCACCCTGTATTTCTTTGGACGAGGAGAACCACTGTGCCTCCACTCTTTTGACTGCTCCTTGGTTTCAGGGTCATACAAATAAATCCAGGTCTCATCCATAGTGACCAGTCGATCCAGGAAGTTCTTATCAGTCCGGAAACGCTGACAAATGGACCGGGAAGTTTTCACTTGCATGTTTTTCTGATCTATTGTCAAACATTTGGGGATCCATGTTGCAGATAGCTTCTTCATGTTCAAATATTTATGGATAATGACACAAACACGTTCACGAGATATCCACATGATGTCTGCTATTCCTTTAGCTGAAATTCGCCGCTTCTCCAGAATGAGGTTGTGCACAGTATACATGATCTCCGGAACAACAACCACTCTCGGTCATACAGTATGTTCCTCATCATTGGTGCTGAAGTGGCCCGGTTTAAATTTGGCAACCCAGTTCTTAACTGTAGAATATGAAGGGCATTGATCCCCCAATGTCTGCGACATATCACCATAAATATCCTTTGCGGACTTTCCTTGCATAAACAAGAATTTTTATCACTCCTCTGCTCTCATTTGCTGTGAATATCACCTTAGATTCTGCCATTTTGTTTCCCACGTGCCTAGATCACTGTTACCATAAGTTACAAACACAAAAGTTTGAAAACATATATTAGACACATGTGATGTAACATTCTTTACCATAGAAACAAAAAAAGAACACAAAGTCAAAGACTTATCAGCAGCTCCTCATACTATTGTAAACATAGACAGTCTAAGGGCACTTTCACACATAGCTGCGTTTTTGGTGTGTTTTTTATGCGGAAATGTACAGTATCAATTGCTGTGCCTTTCTGCACAAAACTTGTCACATAAGAGAAGAGGCTTATGGGAATTGACAAAGATGGCAGTGTGCTGTGTAATGTGATACCTAGTCTGCTTAGTTCATTCTAGGTGAGGCACGCAGTTGCAATAATATGAGAGAAGTGAGATGGAAGCCCATCACAGTCAGGGCTGAGGTGTTTGTTGGTGCAGTGCATTGGCACGGGCAGTACGGTAAGATGGGGCGCTAGCCCGTTATGGAGATGGCGAATTTGACTGAAGGTTGTTGGCTCATGAGAGCATGGTGGCAGCTTTAGCAGGACATGTTATGAGTGTGCGCGCGCGGAAGGGGGCGTGGGCTTTATGTGGATTCTCTGATGGCTAATTGGTGCGCCCCTGAGGGGGGTGTTTCCTAACATGATATAAAAGGAAGTGAGCTCAGACCACATGTGATCGGACCTCTAAGCCTTGATAAAGCCAGGTTAGCTGGCGAAACATGTCGGCGAGGTCAGGCATGACGTTTTAATTGTGATCTCTCACCTCTGTCTACAAGTGTCACCTGCTGCAGACGGTGTCACAAGGGGACCTTATTTGTTCTGTGTCTATGAGATTAGGGACGACTGCCCAAGTAGTTGGCTTGGGATCCCTTACTGAAGCTAGTACTTTGCTATAGATATAAGGCTCTCCTGTTAATAGGTGGGGTTCCACCAGACTTGATGATAGAAAGGGAGTTATTCCCTCTTTCAGAAGCAAAAAGGGTTAAATGATGAGGATAGAGATCAGGTTTTTAAATAGTGTGTATAGAGGTTAAGAGTTAGATATAATAAAAGTTACGTTTTAGTGTTTAATAGATAGAGAACTGATAGAGTTTAAGTTTGCCTATGGCAAAATAGTAAATATAGTTTCTGCACAAAAAACACATCTGAAAAACGTATAAAAATGCATCAAAAACGCACATGCATTTTTGATGTGCTTTTCAGATGCGTTTCTTGTGCGGAAAGGCAATTAATACTGTACATTTCTGCACAAAAAACACATCCAAAAAACACATAAAAAATGCACCAAAAAAAACGCACTGTGTGAAAGCACCCTAACAATGTACCAAATTTATCACAGTGACTCAAGCTGATTAATAAATTGATGCAGCTTTACACATTTCTGACATCGTAGACCAATTTTTTTTCAGCTTACTATCAATGCCAGAATTTTGTCCAAATTTTGTTGCAGATTTTGATGCAGCATGCCACATCATAGCCGTGCCAACTTTCCATAAGGTCACACTGACGAGCGGTGTGCAGAGAGTGTCTTAAGACCATAATAAATAGGACAAGCTTCAAAATACTGCACTGAAAATCAACCACTTTTTGACACCTTCTAAGATCCTTTTTGATACAAACACATTAGTGAATGAGAGCCAATGTTTTGTTACAGACTCAGGAGCACTTTACTTGCAAGTAATGCTTCAAGCATTAAAGGGATGTATAAACAAGTTTATACAGTTAATAAATCACACCTCTATACAAGGAGAAAATATTTCTCCCATACATGTTATTATCAAACTGTTAATGAATTAGTACCATAACAACAAGACTCCTACATAAAGACCAATGAATACTGTCATACCATGATCACTTATGGTATTACCATTACATAGTGACTGTATAAAACTGCCATACTGTTTCTGAAAACAGACCACTATACAAAGGAAAATTTTTTACGGATATACAGTGACCAAAAAGCGGTTGATACTAGTTCTATACAGATGGATTGTATAAGTGATCACAGTACAGTTACATCCATTTACACATAGGTGTTGTCTGGGAATTATTTAGTGTTTGTAAAGTTTTTTTAATTTTTTTAAGAAAAGAGATGAGAGGAAAAAGTAAACATATTTTTTATAGACTTTGTTTTGTCTATTTCCTAGTAGTATATACCTTATGTTCCGTAAACAAAAGTGTGATAGGTAATGGTTGTATGTCAGGTACATAAAGCACTTTCTACAGTGAAATAAGCCAAGCATAGTCCAAAAGAGACTTTGTTTGCTCTAAAGGACCCTATGGTTGCTCTACAGTTTATGAAGAACACCCCTTTCACAGTATCCTGATATAACCCAAAGACTGAAGGGCAACAGGTTTTGAAAATGGGACCTCAACACACATTCGAGGGCTATTTTCACTTTGTATTTTAACACTTCATGTAGGTCAGGTTCATAGCTGTGTCTGATGCTCCATTAAGATTCTCCCTTGCAGAGTCTGTTGAAACATCTGGAAAATAAACATTTACATTTTTATGTACAAAGCTGTCATAAGGCATTTTTGCCAAATTTTGAAAGTGGCCTTCAGGGAAATTTGGAGCTGCGGCTAACATAGCGTGCCACCCCCAGAATTTGAATAACTGTGCCGTCCTTGAAACAAGCCACGCCCCCTACAAAAGGCCATGCCAACTACACCCAACTGTGTAAAAGCTGTGGAAGAAAGTTTATTGAGAGGTTCAGCTTTTCTGGACATTGGATATTCAGATTCCATGAGAGCTGGAAGATATGACCAAACTAGGCCTGAACCAATCAACCCTGCAGAATTTACCACACAAACATCTTAGAATTCTAATTTATCCAGCACTTCCATACCAGTGTTCCCAATTCTGTACAAACTCCACATTGGGTGATAGCTGGAGGTGGTAGGGAGTGATAGATTAGTCACTGGCCTTCACTGCCATAGCTACCTACAGATACCTGGTGCAGAGCTAGCACCTCTCCCCACCCTGGAGGTTCTGTCTAGCCCTCTTGGAGTCTCCAACAGCTGTCTGCAACAGTTGGGAGGAGAGGCCTGGTAGACCCTAAAATCCAGAATCTGTAACAGCTCTCAGACCTGGATCCTCATCATCACATGGAACCCAGCAGGGAAAAATCTGGCACTTAGGTGAGCCATAGTGTGGTATCCTAAAGGGGAAATGTTATGCTATATTGTTGCCTTTCCGATTTTCTTTTGTTTTTTTGTCTGAAACAGCTATGTTTCTGTGTTCAGTGTAATCTGCTGTGTCATGCTGACAATGTACTACTAGTTACTTGGGAATAACAACAATATTGTAAAAGTATGAAGCAGGTTTGATGTTATGGTAAATTGGAGGGACCAGAGTTTAAATAAGTGTTTGTAATTAGCTTTTTGGGTGTGTCCCTGCTGGGCCCTGGTGTCCTGATTTTACCAGAGTCCCTTCTGTGCTCTGTTGTAGTTCTTGGATGGAGTGTAATAAGTAACTAAAGAGGTCAAGCCCTGGACCTTAGCCCAGAGAAAACTAGCAAGCCTATTTACTCTTCCTCCTGAGGCTTACCGAAATGGACTGGAACAGAGCTTAAATGGAAAAAGAGACCTGATAGCCTTAAGAAATGGATTTCTTCATGTGGAGGTAGTACATGAGTTGGAATGTGAATACATACAGTTGAAACCAAAAGTCACTCACTATCTGACATGAAATCAGAATAAACCTGACCTGTTTTAGGTCAATTAGAATTACCAAAATTATTCATATTTGTCAAATCCCAGAATAATGAGAGATAAATCATTTTTAAGGCATTTTTATTACTTTCTACAAAGTCAAAGTTTACATACAGTAGGATTACTATGCCCATATGATGATGTCATGTCATTGGAAGCTTCTGATTTATTGGCAACATCTTATTAATTAGAGACACAGATGTAGTTGTATTTTAATGCACACCAGAAACACACTGCTTCCGTGTGTAACATCATGGGAAAGTCTAAAGAAATCAGCTCAGATATCAGGAAGAGAATTGTGGACTTGCAAAAGTCTGGTTCATCCTTGGGTGCAATTTCCAGATACCAGAAGGTGCCTCGTTCATCTGTACAAACAATTTTACGCAAGTACAAACAAGATGGGAATGTCCAGCCATCATACCACTCAGAAAGGAGAGTTGTTCTGTGTATCAGAGATGAACATGCATATCAACCCAAGAACAAAAGGAAAAGACTTTGTGAAGATGCTGTCAGAAGCTGGTAAGATTGTGTCATAATCCACAGTTTAAAGAGTACCAAATCAACATGGGTACTCTGCCAAAAAGAAGTCATGTCTCCAAAAGAAACATATAAAATCCAGATTAATGTTTGCAAATACACACAGAAACAAAGACCCACATTTTTGGAGACATGTCCTGTGGACTGACAAAACTAAAATTGAACTGTTTGGCCATAATGACCATTGTTACATTTGGAGAAAAAAGGGAGAAGCGTAGAAGCCTAAGAACACCATTCCAACTGTGAAGCACAGGGGGGTTGTGAGATCATGTTGCGGGGTTTTTTTGCTGAAGGAGGGACTGGTGCACTTCACAAAATAGATATCATCATGAGGAAAGAAGATTATGTGGCAATACTGAAGCAACATCTCAAGAAATCAGCAGGAATTTAAAGCTTGGATGGAAATAGGTCTTCCATATGGAAAATGACCCGAAGCATACTGCCAAACTGGTTACAAAGTGGCTTAAAGGTGTTGTATCATTTCATTAAATGGTCTTCAGAATAAGTGGACAGTGAAAACAAACAGCTTTACAATTGGATGTCATTAGCAAAGCTGTCTTGTTTTCACTGTCTCCCTTATCTTCTGTTTCTGTAAACACAGTTCCCCAGTGTTGGTCGGATTCCTCCTCCTGTTCTGTCATTGGCTGACGGCTCTGCTAATTTACATTCTGTCAGGCCCCCGGTCGTATTCACGGGAGTGAGCATTCCTGTCTCTCTCACTCAGAGTAAGGGACCAGCCAGAAGAAACACAATAACACTGCAGGGCTTCTACAATCAGAAAACAGCAGAAATGTGCCTCGATCCCTGCTTATCTCACTCAGAGTTAGGGGCTGTGGCAATTTCACTCTGCACACCCAGCAGAAACACACTGCAGCTGATTCTACAATCAGAAAACAGCAAAATTGTGCCATGGTGCCTAACTCTCCTGCATAGAAGGGAGATCCGTGCGGTTCACAGGAAGACTGGATTCAACTGTAACAAACCTCAGGCTGAGAGAGGAGAAGAGATAATTGAAGACTCAGTTCATAGAAGACTATGTGGTATTTAAACAGCTCTTACAAAATAAGACTGCAGGGAGAGGAACAGTGAGATGTGGACTCAGGCAGAGAGGACGGGGGGAACAGGGTTCGGGAGCCAGCATGAACAGTGAAGGGGGGGGGTGATGTCATCACCCTTCAGTTAAGAAACACCCAGCTGGGAGGGGAAGAAGCGCCCCTGGATTTGTAAAGCTGAGAAATTGAAAATACTTTGAAACACACGAACTGAAGAAGCGATACATCCCCTTTAAGTATAACCAAGACAATGTTTCAGAGTGTCCATCACAAAGCCCTGATCTCAATCCGCTTCCACTGGCGTGACTTGCTTGCGGTGGCAGCCAAGGGTGAGCGTGGTGCAGAATCATGAGACGTAGACGTAGTTGGAGACAGGGGGTAGGTCAAAACAGGTGGCAGCGGTTCGTGGTCGAGGGACAGGAGCGAAACGGTTCGGTACACGGTAATGACAGACAAGACTTGGAACACTTTCTCAATAGGCTTGGTAAAGGCACTAAAGATCCGGAAAGCGGATCAGGAAGAGGTAGGCTTAAATAAGGACAGCGACCGGCCATACCCAATTACCAGTGTGCTGGTCCTTTAAATTTAACAGAGCCGGTGCGCGCGTGCCCTAGGGAACGGGTACGCGCGCAGTGGGAGACAGGAGCAGCAGCAGGAGTGTGGCCGGGTAAAGGAACAGTGAAAAGGAACAGGGACCCGGCCGGCAGAGCGAGCACACCTGCTGCTCGACATGCGGGCAGCGGCGCCGCTAGACAGAGGGGCACGGGTGTGCCTACGACCCGGGGTGAGGGTCGCAGGGGCACCCGTGACAGTACCCCCCCTTCAGCCTCCTCCTCTTTCTGGTCTGAAGGAATCTCTGAATAAAACTCCGGTCCAGAATATTGTCCTCTGGTTCCCAGGACCTCTGTTCAGGCCCGAACCCCTTCCAGTCAATGAGCAAAAACCGCTTCCCTCTGACCGTCTTCATATCCAGATCCTCTTTTACAGTAAAGACGTTGGAGGCGTCGGCCTCAGGAGTAGGGGAAGCAAGTTCCCGAGAGAAGCGATTTAGGATGACCGGTTTCAGAAGAGAGACATGGAAGGAGTTCGGGACCCGCATCGTGGGAGGAAGATGAAGCTTATAAGCCAGCGGGTTTATGCATTCCAGCACCTTAAATGGACCCAAGAATCGAGGACCAAGCTTGTAGGTGGGGACCTTGAGGCGGATGTACCTAGCAGACAACCATACTTTGTCTCTCGGAGAGAAAATTGGTGGAGGTCTTCATCTCCTGTCAGCTTGAATCTTAGTACGAGCGGAAGCCCGGAGTAGAGATTGGCGTGTCTGTTCCCAGATGGTTGCTAGGTCCTGGACCAGCTTTTCCACAGCAGGGACCTCGGAAGGCACCGAGAGGGGGAGGGGCGGGCAATGATGTCGCCCGTAGACAATGAAGAAGGGGGCGGCACCAGCGGATTCTGAATCTAAAGAGTTGTAGGAAAACTCTGCTTAGGGCAATAGACTAGACCAATTGTCCTGACGCGCAGAGACCAAGTGAGGCAGGTAGCAGCCCAGTGCCTGGTTAACCCTCTCCACCTGTCCATTAGACTGAGGATGGTAGGCCGAAGAGAAGTCCAGTTTCACTTGGAGTTGCGCACATAGGGAGAGCCAGAACCTTGGAATTTAATGTACCCCCTGATCCGAAACAATGTGTTGGGGAAGCCCATGCAGCCGGAAGACGTGTTAAAAAAACAGACTGGCGAGGTGCGGAGCAGAGGGTAGGCCAGGCAGAGGGACAAAGCGAGACATTTTGAAGAACCGATCCCTAGTCACCTAGATAATGGTATTTCCAGAGGAAGGAGGGAGATCGGTGACAAAGTCCATAGCCACATGGGTCCAAGGACAGCTGGGGATCGGCAGTGGCTGAAACAGACCTGCTGGCTTGAGACGAGGTGACTTGTTACGGGCACAGGAGATGCAGGATTCCACGAAGTCCTGAACATCTTGTGCCAGACCGGGCCACCAATAGAATCAGGAGATGAGGGAGCAAGACTTCTGCACTCGTGGATGCCCAGCCATACGAGAGCAGTGACCCCACGACAATTTCATCTTGCGCAACGCCAGACAAACGTATGCCTTTCCGGGCGGAATTCGTCGTAGGTCTACGGGCGCAGCAGAGATAAGCCGTTCCGGAGGGATAATGTGGCGTGGAGCGGGTTCGTCCCCAATAACATCAGAGGAATGGGAGAGAGCGTCAGCCTTGACATTTTTCTCTGCGGGGCGAAAATGGATCACAAAGTTGAATCGGGAAAAAAAATGGACCATTGAGCTTGACATGGATTCAGCCGCTGGGCTGTTTGGCGATAAAGAAGGTTTTTATGATCGGTGTAGATGTTGACTGGGTGACAGGCTCCCTCCAAGAGATAGCGCCATTCCTCCAAGGCTAGCTTGATGGACAGTAGTTCACGATCGCCGATGGAGTAGTTTCTCTCTGCGGCAGAAAAAGTTTTGGAAAAAAACCCGCATGTGAGGGTCTTGCCTTTGGGTCCTTTTTGCAGAAGAACAGCCCCGGCCCCCACCGAGGATGCGTCCACCTCCAGAAAGAACGGTTTCTCCGTATCTGAGAGAGTACGGGGGCAGAAGCAAAGGCCGACTTTAGCTTTGAAAAAGCCTCCTCTGCCGCCGCCGGCCAGAATTTAGGATTGGCATTTTTCTTGGTTAACGCCACTATAGGTGACATGAGGGCAGCGGTGCTGCTAGACGGAGGGGCACGGGTGCGCCTGCGACTCGGGGTGAGGGTCGCAGGGGCACCCGTGACAGTATGTAAACTTCTGGTTTCAACTGTAACTTCCCCCATCAGCAGCTGATACCTAGATATCCTCAGGACTAGCTTAAATCACCATTTTGCTGCTCAAGAAGGCCCTAGGTTACATGGGGTTAAGTAACACAACGCCTGCAGAGTATTTTTTTGTAATACGCTTGGTTTACTGGAAAGAGCTAAACAACCATCCTTGGTACAGGCTCACAGGCTGCTGAATTTTATTTAATGGAAGGAAGGCTATGTTCAGGTGTATGACCTTTCATGTAAGTAAAGGACTGTGCTGCTGTTTTCTCTCTCCATCTTGTGTCCTACCTGCTATTTGCTGCTGCATCAACACCATGGACACACTCTTTCAACACCTGCAGGCAGTGAAGGGATTAATAACATCACATAATCTAGAGTGTGCCCTGGGGAATTTAGAGGAGTAATACCACCATCAGCTCATTCACTTGCAGCACTTTGATTGTGTTTGGTCCCAGGGGAGTAAGTGAGGTTTGGAGGTAGGGCAACATACTGTAACTATAAACCTCATTCTCTCCTATGCTGTCCCAAGGTAAGTGGGTCCAAAATGCTAAGGGCTGAATTAATTATCACGGCAGCTAGGCTGCTCATCCTGCCGCTCCTTACCCTCTAAAACTTCCATATCCAGGGTATTTATTATGCCAGAAAACTCAACCTGTCAACCAGTACATCATAAGCACCTAGAATTTTATAGCTAAATGCAGAAAAGTCCCTAAGGACCTGGGAACAATGCCAAACTCCAAAACTGCTGGAGGCAACTTGGATAGATACATCAAAATGCCCCTGCTATGTATAAAATCCCACTCCCCTGCTGCCTCTCATTGTTCTACTAAAGATCACTCAAGGGTTGATCAAAATGATAAGGTGTATGCACGCATTAATTTCTCGCTTATTCATAAAAAAGGTCCTTACCAAAGCTCTGGAGCCTACTTCTAATGAGTTGCATGATATCACGCAAGACATATGCCGTATTGGATCAAGAGTGGAGGCTCTAGAGGAGGCTCATGGGGCTATCAGTGAGTTCTCTACCATCACTATACAAACCAATTATAATAAAATTTTTGACCAATTGGAGGATCAAGAAAACAGAATTCGTAGAAACAATCTATGCATCAGAGGTCTCCCAAAGTTGATCTTGCCAGAAGTCCTACCAGATACCACTTAGCACCTCTTTATTTCTATTCATGAAGACAATTAAGCAGAACAGATTATTATTGAAAGGGCACAGTGAGCTTTAAATGCTAAACCCAAACCAACCAAACCATCCAGAGACACCCTCTGCCAGTTACTGGACTTCCGTATTAAAAAGGCAATTCTACAAAAAAACAGGTCCCAGGGACCATGTCACCTAGATGGTCAGAACATCCTCATATATCATGACCTGGCTCCATCCACACTATCAAAGAGATGCTTAAAACCCCTGACAGATCTTCTCCGCAACAGGAAAATTCCATATTGATAGACTTTCCCCTTTAGACCGCCAATGTCTTTGAGGTGCAGAAGATTTTATATTCACACCCACAAACGCCTTCCAGCTTTCCTGGATGCACTAAAATCTCCAGTACTGGATATTTGTGACTGGAATGTGGTGCTAGATTTACCAAGCATTACAATAATCCTTTCACATACACCTGGCAACTTATGATAAATTTTCCAAAGCCAATATGATTGCTTGGAAGATGCTGAATTACATTTTACATTAACTTACAATGATGAAGATTGCCATTAGAACCAAATGACAATTCTTACAGTGTCTCACAAAAGTCAGTACACCCCACACATTTTTAGTAAATATTATATGATAAATTTTCATAGAACAACACTGAAGATATGACACTTTAATACAATGTACAGTAGTCCGTGTACAGCTTGTATAACAGTGGTGTACCTTCAAATTTAGTGGACCATTAAAATAACTCACACAGTCATCCGTGTCTAAACTGCTGGCAATAATGTTATACAAGCTGTACACTGACTACAAAAAATTGTTTCAAAGTGTCATATCTCCAATGTAGTACGTGGAAATCCCTAAAGAAGCATTTATGCTATCTATCATACATGAAAAAACTTTGAGATTCTCGGTTCACATATTTTGATCAAAAGATGTTTAAGCTGCCCACGACTTTCAACGTGATCTCAAATAGGGCAGTCCTATGCTATCTTTTACCTCTCAATAGAGCCTCCAGGCCTCTCACTGGGTCAACAGACCTCCTTTATCCAGAGAGAAAAAAATAAAAAAAACACCCTACCTGCAGGCTGCACTTCTTATGACAGCCTGTGAGAGTGGGCGGGTGCAGAAAGCCAAAATGGAGGCACCCTTTCCTCCCCATATAGGATAAAATCAATATACACCAAATATAACGTATGGTTCTGCACAAAAAACATTTCTGAAAAAACGTATGCAAACCTGGGTGCCACTGACAGGGTTGCGGCACACATATATACATACATGTACACACGCACACCACTGCCAGCGGCACAATACTGCAAAAAGGGCAATACATTACGTGGAAATCCCTAAAGAAGCATTTATGCTATCTATCATACATGAAAAAACTTTGAGATTCTCGGTTCACATATTTTGATCAAAAGATGTTTAAGCTGCCCACGACTTTCAACATGATCTCAAATAGGGCAGTCCTATGCTATCTTTTACCTCTCAATAGAGAACCATACGTTGTATTTGGTGTATATTGATTTTAACCTATATGGGGAGGAAATGGTGCCTCCATTTTGGCTTTCTGCACCCGCCCACTCTCACAGGCTGTCATAAGAAGTGCAGCCTGCAGGTAGGGTGTTTTTTTATTTTTTTCTCTCTGGATAAAGGAGGTCTGTTGACCCAGTGAGAGGCCTGGAGGCTCTATTGACTAAGGGCGAAATTCTAGCCCGAAACGCGTCAGCATTTCTCTAGCTCCACGTCTAGGGGACCACCGCTACCTGTGCTTATCACTCTTGCAGTTGTCTATTCTTTTGATTTTATGAGCATATTTCGTCAATAAATCTTGGATGTTTTACTTGCAATTGGATGTGTGGCCCGTTATATTTCTCTCTGTTATACAATAGCTGTGGGCTTCAGCGGAGGTCCGTGACAAAAGCACAGGGAATAGAGCTGGCTACATCCAACATTTTCAGTGGAAAAATTTGGGGACCCCCCTCCGAGACAATTTCTGAGGGAGTCGATGCAGACAAAACACATGGAGGAGAATAGTTCAGCCAGGCGGGAGGCAGAGGCAGCCTGGAAGGGGACGAAATGTGCCATTTTGGAAAAAGCGGTCCGTATCCCCCAAAATGATGGGTTGCCAGACGCGAACGGAGGTCATTTATAAAGTCCATGAAATGTTGGTCCGGGGTTTGAGGGGGAAAGGGAAAGTGGCTGAAGTGGGCCCTCCCGGCTTGTGACGTGGCATTTTTGTGGAGTCAAAAGAGAACAAAGTCCTTTAACTCCTTTTCCAGCTCTGGCCCCCCAATAGACCGGGATATGGGCAAAAGGTTCTTCGGGCGCCGGGATGGCCAGCCCTAGCAAGCCCCATTTTACGATAGTTGCGAAAGCAGGACGACATAAGCCCTTCCCAGGAGGGACCTTCCAGAGGCCCACGGGGCTGCCGGATGAGCGTTCTGGGGGGGAATTATGTGTTAGGAGAAGAATCTTCACCCCCCAAATCGGATCCCCGGAGAGAGGTCAGCTTCACATTTTTCTCCGGCCCTGAAAGTGTTTGAAAATAAAAACGGGAGAAAAAGGCGACCCCCTACCCTGGCGAGGGTTAAGTCGCTGACCCGTTGAAAATTTTGGAGGTTCTTGTGGCCAAGTGATCGGATGGGAAGCGGGCGCCCCCAGCAGATAACGCCACTCCTCAAGGGCCATTTTTTGGTAGTAGCTCCCGGTGCCAATGTGTGTTCCTCTCAGCCGAAGGAACGTCTTGGAGAAGAAAAGCCGCACGTTACATTTTTTCCCGTGTGCCTTTTTGCGTAAGAAGCTCCGGCTCCCGATGAGGCATCACCCCCAAGGTGAAGGGTCTCGTGGAATGGGACGTGCAAAAATTAGGGCTGTAGAGAAGGCGGACTTGAGTTAGGAAAAGCCTCCTCACCCTCGACGGCCCCGCTACGTGGATTAGCTTGTTTCTTGGTGAGGGTACATCGGAGCCACCGCGTAGAGAAGGGGGAATAAACGGGCGATATTTAGTTCAGAAGCCACAAATTGGGATAGCCTGAGCCCAAAATTTGGCGGGGGCCACTGCAAACGGCAGAAATTTGGCTAGATCCATTATAGGCCTTGGTCAGAGATGACGTCCCCCAGAAAAGGGGAGGTAGTCTGTTGGAAGGGGACTTCCCTAGCTTGGATACAGGCTTTCCCCCCCGGGGACGTCTCAGTACTTGCGAACATGGCTGCGGTGGGTCTGAGGTCAGGACGGAACACCAGGATGTCATCAGGTAGACCCCCACGAGGTGAGGAGGAGGTCCCGGAAGACGTCATTCATAGCCCCTAAAAGACGGAGGAGCGTTGCACAGTCCAAAGGGCATCACAGGTATTCAATGCCCATCCCTGGTTTTGGGGCCCCGTCTTCCATTCCCCCACTCTTGCGGATTGGGACCAATTTGTGGGCCCCCGTTTAGGCCCAATTTGGAAAAAAATCTTGGCGCCCTGCAAGCGATCAAACAGTTCATGATCGCGACAATGGATAGGTTCTTTTACCGTGATCTTGTTCAAGCCCCGGTAATTAGCGGGCCCAGGTTTTCCCGTTCTTCTTTTCCGAAAAAAAAACCCCCCGACCCAGCGGGAGACGAGGATTTGGATGAACCCCCCGGGATTCTCCTGGATGTACTGGACATGGCTTGGGTCTCAAAACCCGATGTGGGTATATGGCCCCGAGGGGGGGACAGCCCCCGGCAGTAAGTCGATTGGGCAATCAAAGGGGCGATGGGAGGAAAGACTCCAGCTTGTCTTCAGAGAAAAACATCGGCGTACTCCCGATATTCGGGGGGGGGCAGCCCGGGCAACGGCTCCTGAAGGGTTAGCGCGAGAGCAGGGAAGCACCCGGGGCGGGGTCTGCCACCCAAAAAAAACGCCCCGACGTTGGGACCCCAACGAATTCCTCCCAGTGACCAGTCCAGGATAGGAGATGGGGCCGCAGCCATGGGAGTCCGAGGGGATCGCCAAGAGGAGCGAGGCAGCACGTAGAAGGAGATTTCTTCTTTATGCACGCCCCCCCCCAAAGGAGGGACAGTGGTTGGTGACGAATGGATGGTGTCACTGAGCAGTTGTGATGGATGAGATGACAGGCGGTTTTTAAAGGCTACCCCCTGGAAGCCGTTTCTGCTTTACTAGGGGCTGGTGTATGAAGTTCCGGTTTGGGGCCCCCTCCGAAAGTGGGACTTTGGGAAATGATACCCGTCTCTGACACGACCTGCAGGGATCAACAGGTGGGAGAGGCGGAGGTTCACCAGGAATGCCTCCCCACAGATCCCAGGTGCGGGGGAGTTTCCCGCAGGCTTGGGACGCTTGGGGGGAATTTTTCCAAAATGCTCCCGGGGTGCCACAGTAGGGACAAATTTTTTTGCCCGGGGCTGGGCAATTTTGCTCAGAGGGCGAGCCGTCAATCTGCATGGGTCGCGGTGGGTGTTGGCGTTTGAGGCGCAGGAGGCCCCTGGAACACCGGTACCAGGCGAGGAAACGGCGAGGTTTGGGGTGACTGGCGCTCTTGCTGAAGCTCCTCCTCCCATTCAATGAAAACGTAATGGAGTGGGTCGCTAACCCGGGTCAGGCACTGGGGAAAGACGGGAGGTCTCTGGTGCCAAAAAAAGTTTAATCGGTGAGAGCCCCTTCTGAAGGTAGCAACAGGCGGGTCTTCCATAACGTTAGAACCCGAATACGGAATTGTACCGCGTAGTCCCTACAAAGTCCCCCCGGCGTAAGTTTAGGAGGGCTGTCTCGCGGGGATGCTGGTGGGTTTCCCCGAAGACGTGCGGAACTCGCTGAGGAAAAACTGTGATCGCCGTCCAGGGTGTTTTACCCTGGGGGGTAGCCCATGCCGGGCCTTCCGGCGAGGAGGCTGACCACGAACGCAAACCCTTTGCACGATCAGACAGAATGATGACATTAGTCACGTGCATAGGCATTTGGCGATGAACCCCCCGCAGAGTTTTGAGTCTCCGTCGAAATTTGATGGAAGCGACAGGCGAAGCTTGGGCCCCTCGGACCCCAAAGGGAAACCTAGGGGCAGGAACCATCGTGGGGCTGGCGAAGGGTGCGTGGACGGTGAGAGTTGCTGCAACAGGTAGATAGTGGGTAAGTTGCTGTGCCTGTTGAAAGGGTGCTGTGATTGGCGGGCAACGACGGTCGTCAGATCCCCCAGGTGGGTTTAAAAGGCACTTTGGGGGATCCAGGCCGGTCCCATGTTACGGGTTTGGAGGTGGACCAGGACCCCGCAGGCGATGGCTTAAGCCCACCAGGGGTGGAATTTAAATGGGACCCAAATATTACCCGGCCCGCCCAAAGCGGGATGGGCTTGCTGCGGCGGGGATCCCCAGGTCATACCCCGGCGGGGCTTGCGCGGTGGCGGCCAAGGGGGCGAGGTACAGTAACGGGGAGGCAGGGTCGTGGTCGTGGACAGGCAGGAGGTAGGACGACGGCTCGGTTCGTGACGGGACAAGCAGGGGGGGGGCAGGCGGCAAGGTTCGTAGAAGGTAAACGTAAAGCAGAGAGTCGGTACACGGTAAGGAAGACAGGAACGCTCTGGAACACTTTCCCCCAAGGGAAATCACCAAGGATCCGGGGGGGCCGGGAGAAAGTGGCCCGGGCTAAATGGAGCAGTCCCGGCAAAGAACCAAAATTACCCCCGGGGCACTGCCCCTATAATTAAAATGCCGTGCGTGGGCCCCTAGGGGCGGAGTACGCACCCGGGGGACGGAGCAGACAGAGAGGAGGCGGCCGGGGTAAGTGAACGTGGCAGGGGCCGGGACACGGGCGGGCCCCCAACCCCACGTGGGGATGGGGCTCCTTGAAGCAGGGGACGGTGCGCCCGCGACCCGGGAAGGGGTGCAGGAGGTCCCTGCAGTAAGGAAACAAAAAGGGCAATACACTCGTGGAAATCCCTAAAGAAGCATTTAGTATTATCATAATGAAAAAAATTTTGGGCTTCGGTTCACTATTTTGATCAAGATGTTTAAGTGCAAGACTTTCAACGTGATCTCAAAATCGGTCAGTCCTATCTATCTTTAACCCCTTTAATCGAGCAATAGGCCTCTGGGGTCAACCGACCCCCTTATTCAGAGAGAAAAAAAAAAAAACACCCCAACCCCGCAAAACTGCCCTTTTATGACAGCCTGTGGAGTGGGCGGGGACAGAAACCCAAAATGGAAGCATCCCTTCCCTTTCCCCTTAGGTTAAAATCAAGTACACCCAAATATAAGTATGTTTTGCACACAAAAAATTTTTGAAAAAAGTATGCAAAACCCGGGTGCCCCGGAGGGCTGCGGCCCCCAAAAAGTAAATATACTGTACCACACAGACCACCGCCGGGCACCCGGTTTGCTAATTTTTTCAGAAAAGTTTTTTTGTGCAGAAAAATACTTTACTTTGGGGTACATTGATTTTAACCTATTTTGGGAAGGAAGGGGTGCTTCCATTTTGGGTTTCTGCCCCGCCAAAGGCGTCTAAAAGGGGTTTATTTGGGTGTTTTTTTTTTTTTTCCCTGTTGGAGGCGGTTTCCCGGAGGGACCGATTGGCTGATTGAGAGGAAAATAGGTGGCTTTTCCCATAAAAG
>JAODAL010044673.1:0-32651 GCA_025379985.1 Phyllomedusa bahiana | reverse complement strand
TTAAAAATTTTTTTTAAAAAG
Source organism: Phyllomedusa bahiana (assembly GCA_025379985.1). NCBI lineage: Eukaryota > Metazoa > Chordata > Amphibia > Anura > Hylidae > Phyllomedusa > Phyllomedusa bahiana. The sequence continues at coordinate 32,630 of JAODAL010044673.1, read as the reverse complement.
AGGAGACGCGTTTCGTGTCACACTGTGCACTTCCTCAGTTCCAGTGCAGACCATAAAGTAATGGCAACCCAGAAATGCCCATACCATTGTACACACACAACTATCCCAGAGTTACAGACTTATCAGCAACTAAAACCTGTTGTGTGACCAAAAAAAACATCTGATAGATACCATTCCCTTCTCATACAACACATTGTACTGTACTGATTTACAAATAGGAACTTAAATTTGAATCTTCCGTGACAATCCTTCGAGATCAGCTAATAAATATTTTGTGATTTGATGTATGGCGATCTAGAACCATGCCAAGTACCAAGTGCTATCTCATTGAATCTGGAGCCGTCTTGTGTATTGTATGGTGTTGAGTTAGCCATATGCAGAATGGTTAGGTACACCAGCTGCATCTCCATGCAGGATACATTTCTTTTGAAACATCATCTTTATATTGAAAAATCATGATGAAATGTAAGCGCTATAGGCCGCTTGCATGAAAACTGTCTAGGTCTAGAACTCTCATTGCTGCCCATAGCATCCAATCAGAGCGCCCCTTTAATTTCTTATAGTGCTCCGGAGAAATGAGTGGGGCGCGCTGATTGATTGCTATGGGTTACAAAGTGAGTTTTAGACCTAGACCGTTTCCATACATGTGGCCCTATGTGCATTCCTGGGTCAGAACGCTGACAAATTTCGGAAAAAGAGTTTTCCTTAATCGTAGCCATATGGTTACATGATCTGGATGTCCTAAAAAGGCTACACTGTGGGAATTGGAGCTTCCTAAGGATAGAGATGAATTGTCCTAACAAATCATACTCCATCCTAAAGCATACTTGCCAACTTTTGAAAGTGGGAAAGTGGGAGATTCAAAAAATTTGCATGATCACACCCACTCCGTCTAACTACATAATGGCTATGGAAGAAAGCCAGGTAGTAGTCCCCACCAGCCAGGTAGTAGCCCCCTTTATCCAGGTAGTGCCCCTTATAGACAGATCGATTCCCCCTTGTAGCCAGGTAGTGCTCCTTATAGCCAGGTAGGTGCCCCCTCGTAGCCAGGTAGATGCCCCTATAGCTAATAAAAATAAAATAATAAAACTACTTACCTCACCAGGCTCCCTGCAGCGCGTCCTGCTCCAGACATCTTCTGGGCCGGCAGAGGCTGCCGGCCGAGGAGACCCAGCGTCGCGGGGGGTGCGAGTACATCCGTGCGTCACGCCCCCTGCGATGATGAATTGTATATATAGCGCACACCGGGTGCTGTACATACAGGGGAGTATGCAGGAGGGGAATGATCGCTCCTGCCTCCTCCTTGTACGAGCAGCTGCATGGAGCGTGCAGCTGCTGACTGACTCTGTGCTGCCATGGCCGCACAAGTCAGTGAGAATTGCCAGGCGGGTGGCCACCGCGCCCCCTCTGGTGAGCAGCGTCTGCCTGTAGGAACGGCCCAGTGGTGCCGGATAGCGTCCTGACGCTTACTCTGGCGCCGCGGTCATTTAAAGTACCCCTGCTGGCGGCGGGAGGTTCGCTGACTCTTCTGAGGGGGCGGGAGGTGACCCTCATTAGCGTGAACCCTCACCCAAATCGGTAGGGGGCATTTACAGTTTTGATCAAAAATGTACACTAAGAACCTCACATTTTTTTCATATATTTTATAGTAGCAGAAATGCTTTTCCAAAAAATTCTTATGTCCTATTGCACCTGTTTTAGTGCCTTTTAGAGTTCTGCTGATGTTGTATTGTTTTTGCATAGCTTTTGACTGCCACAACAGTGTGCACCTATACGTTTATTTTTTAAAGTGGATGTTCTAAACAGATTTTGTTTTTTGATGGTTTGTGGATTCGTCGTCCCTCTCATCCATTGAAATTCACATCTTCCGCCCGAAAACAGGGCGAAAGATTGAACAAGTTCTGAGTTTTTCGGAACACCGGCGGTGTAAAAAAAAATCTGACAATCTGTTCAGTGTAGACTACTGAACGGAAATTCTATTACAGTCTATGTGGAAAGTTGACAGTCTATTTTCAAATCCGAAAACTGTCTGAAAAACCGTCCAAAAACCCTGATATGTGGATGGACCCTAAGGGCATGTTCACATAGCAGAAGACAAATACCGGTCGGTTTATCCGACCGGTATTTGTCCGGTTTTTATGCCGTGCATACAGCCGCTGGTGGGACGGTTTTTCTCCGCTCATCGCCCTTCACACTCACATGCACAGATATCGTCCGAAAACCGGACAGAAGAATGTGCGTGATGAGTGTTACTCGGGCGGCCCGCGGGCAGAAAAACCGCTGTGCGGAAAAAGTGGGGACTGCTGCACTTATTTTCCGTAGAAGCCCGTTGGGCTAGTTTGCGGCCGGTTTTTTTCAGACGGTCTGCAAAACCGCAAACCGCCTGAAAAACCGTCCGAAAACCTTTGCCGTGGGGACATGGCCTAAACGTTCCAGCTGTCTGACCAGTCCAGAACTAGTTTTTCATGATGACGCATTCCCACTTCTGCAATGACAGCGTGAAGCCTTACATTTCCAGGATTCGTATTAATCTTTGGAGGAAATGTAGTTTAGCAATTATAATTAATAACGTGATTATATCTCTGTACAATCTGTATAAAGGATTCTAAATTGGCCCTTATAAAATTAGCTTGTACTCTGCTGGTCCACAGCGGTGGGTTAACGGAGACAACAGATTTGTGGAAGTCTGGTCGTCTTTATGATACTTGAGATGGCGTTTGATATACGGTATGCTCAGCAGCTAATTGTGTGAAGTTGTTTTAAGGAGCATTTGACTTAGTTGATTAAGAGAACGGGATGTTTAATTAATGGATCAATTTCTATTGAACCTAAATGCCACTTCTCGGGTTCCCACTGAGAACATTTTAGTTGGTTGCATTTAAATGGTGATCTCTTCTAGTGAAGATGTGTGGGGTAAGTGCACTTATTCTCCTTATTAGCCAGCCACAATACTGTAGGTAAAGCCAATTAAAAAATGCTAATAACTCTGGGGACATAAGGAGCAACAGGGAATTTTCAGGACATGACATGGCCTTTTTTGCCAAAATAATTGAAACTTTTTAAGTATTTTTCTGTTGCGGTATGAAATAAAGGGAGGAAAAGGTTTTCCAAGTTTAACTTCTTAATGATGCTGCTATTTTCAGATTTTCATTTTTTTTCTTTTTTGCTTTTCAAGAGCCACAACTTTTATTTTATCTTCATCATAGCCGTGTGGGGGCTTGTTCTTTTGCAGTACAAATAAAAATTCCTAGGGAATGTGTTTGTTAAACACCTTTTTTAAGATCTTTTTTTCCGATATCACTTAAAATATATAAAAAAAAATAATGAAATCCTGCAGTTTTCACTTTGGCCACTAGGTCTTATAATAGTCGGACACTTCCTGTTCTGTAGAGAACTTTTCTGCAGTCTCCTCATTATCAGCACAGGCAGGATTACACTGAAAAGTGACACCAATATGTATAGCTAACACTGTATCCATAATTTATAATAGGAGAGAGTCCCGGTCCCCCTTCTCTCCTTCCACACTGACTTTTCCCACTTCACAGAGCATGCCTAGAAAACTCTCCTATAGTAGTCAATGGGTCTGCTCCTGTTCACAGGCTCCTATGTCCATGAGGCTTCAGTAAAGCATCTCTCTAAATACTGTTAAAAGCAGTTCAGGCAAGATGGTTGCTCCATAATCATATACAGAAAACGGATTTAAAAAGCTTCAGTCAGAAAACAAAAAATGGCTAAGAAGTAAAGAAAATGTATTAGTATCTTATTTTAATTACCGTAGGGAGGAAAATGGTGGTACGTCTTAAAGTCCTAAAAATACGGTAGGTGCGTCTTATGGTCCGGTGCGTCTTAAAGTCCAAAACATATGGTAGTAACAAAAAAAATTGGCGATATTCCACTTAATTCATCATATAATGTATTGGAACACTGACAAAAAATATTTGTTGCGGGGAATTTGGTAAAAAAATACAATTGCACCGTTTTATGGGGATTTGTTTTTACAGATTTCAATAGTTTAGTATAAATTGCATGTTATTTGTATTCTGAGGGTTGCTTCAGAGCTGGTAATAACAGATTTGTACAGTTTTTGTTATGCTTTACTACTTTTTTTTTTTTTTAAAGAAAAAACTTTTTTTTAATATTTGCTTTGCATCACTATTTTCTGCGACCAATTATTTTTTTTACATCGTTGGAGATGATGATGTCTCCTTTTTTGTTGACTGAAGTGTCGTTTTTATTGGCCTCAGTAAGGGGTACTGACGTTTTGTATTAAACATGAAAGAAAGAGCACTAGACAGAAAATGATGAGCAGTAGTTACATTTAGAAGGATAACCAGGCACAAATCCGATTACAAACTGGAGGTAGGGAAGATATGAGCAGATTTTCAAAGCAAAGAAATCACATCTAGTACTATGGGCATGTGTTTTATGGCAGTTAAACATCAATAACATTCGTATTATGGGTGCTCTAAATTGTGTTAAGAGAGCTGACGTGCTCTGTGTCTTGTGGGTGTAAAACCTAGAAGTGCTTGTGTAAGAAGGTGCGATGAATGAAAACCAATGTTGAACTGGAAATGGGCACCAGCACGGAGATTAAAAACCAGTTTGAGAGAATAATAAAAGTATCCAGTTTTTGGATGGGAAAGGTCATATATATGAGCTGTACTCTGTAGGAGAAGAGAAATCTGTGCAGTTCCTCCAGAGATCACCTGTGAAGTAGTGTTACCTTCACCCTCAGCTCTGTTCCTCCATTCCCTGTAGATAATGGACTTCATTAATCCCATAAGGACCAAGCAAGTTTTTTTTTTTTTTTTGCTAATCATTGCATTACAAAAGATGTTTTTTTTATTTTTCTGTCAGAGTTTGTATTTTTCAAAATGAGTTTTATTATTTAATGGTACCATTTCAAGGTACATATAACTTATTTATTAACTTTCAGGGAGGACAGAAAAAAAAAGAAGTTACTTCACATTTTTAATTCCCACCATTCACCATATGATAATCCTACTGTGATAACTCTATTATTTTAGTCAGTATCATGGTACCATAATTATATCATTTTTTTCTATTTACTTTATTTTTATTTTTGCACAAGAAAAATACTTTTTAAATAAAAAGTTTACTTTGTTTGTGTGCCTCCATAGTCCAAGACCTATAAAATCCTTATTTTCTGTTGATTGATCTGAATGAGGGACTTGTTTTTGTGGGATGACATTTAGTTCTTATTGGCATCATTTTGGGGTACATATGACTCTTTGATCGCTTTATATTACGCAATTTTGGGGAAAAAAAATGCAAAAAAAAGTAATGTTTGCCATTCTTTCCTAATTTATTTTTATTATGCTGTTTACCATGTAAGAAAAATAATGTGATAATTTTGTAATTTGGGTCATCAAGGCAGCGATACAAATTATATAAAGGTTTTGTTCTTTTTGTTGGGAATTTTTTTTATCTTGGGATTTTTTTGTTCAGGTCTTTACTAACTTTTTTATGATTAATTTTTATTCCCATTAGGGGCTTAAACATGCAATCAGTATGTCATGCATTATATTATACTTGTTGGTTTAAATCTGTTAGGCATCCTACTGGATCCTGCTTCTGGCAGGGCCTAAAAAGCACAGAAGGCAGACCTAGTAGCCCTTCTATACTTCCCGCTACCATTAAAAACCCTCAGCTTCCTAGGAAACATTTCGGGGTGCCCAAAAGCCACCTAGGAGTGGTCCACAGGAAAGTTGGGACTTTCAAGAAAGCTTTAAAAAACTAACTGAAACTAAAATTGAATGCGTATTTTCGATGTAAAAAATTTTGGGTCCTGGCTGGTGGCGGTCTGGGGGAGAAAATACGGCTCCACTGAGCAATTGGTTCTTGCCTTGTGGGGTTCAGGGCATTCACCAGTGGTGAGACTGGGCTTAATGTCCTTGTCTCTACCCTCACCCACATTTTCCCCACCCTTGGTTTAACTTGGACACGTGTCTTTTTTTTCAACCGTACTAACTATGTAACTATGACTAGAGAGGGAACCCCCTCTCTCTAAAGCCACTTACTTACAATGGTCACTATTCACTTTGACATCTAAACAGTAAGGGGCCGTTTACACGGCAGTGGACAAATACCGTCCGGTTTGCCGGCCGGTATTTGTTCGGTTTTGCGGCCGTCCCCACGGCCGTGTGGTGCGGCTTTTCTCCGCGATGAGCGGAGCACAGCCCTCCCTCCTCCCATTGAGATGCACAGATTCCGTCCGGAAACCGGACGGAAGATTGTGCATGTTCAATGTTTTGACGCCGGTCCGCCGGCGACAAAACCGCCGGGCGGAAAACCCATGCAGTGGGGACTGCTGCACGGGTTTTCCATAGAGCACAATTGTGCTCATTTTCGGCCGGTTTTTCAGGCGGTCTGAAAAACCGCAAACTGGCTGAAAAACCGGCCGAAAACCAGTGCCGTGGGGACATGCCCTTAAACAGCTGAGATCTGAAGTATGTCCACTCTTCATCATTAGAGCCTAGGACACTGATGCCAGCACATTTATGCCCTGCTGACAAAAGATATATACTGGGTCTCAAAGGGGTTTAACCACAAAATAAAACCCTAGCGTTGGCCAATAGCTGCGAGTTGATTGTGCAAGTGAGTGAGGAGGGCGGTGTTTGCAGTCATCCTCTCCATTCACTTCTATGGGAGTTACCGAATACAGCCGATTGCACACACTGCTATCTTCGGAAGCTCCCATAGAAGTGAATGAGGACGCCCTTCTCATTCAAATGCACAGTTGGCTGGCCGCTAGCGGCCAGCATTGGGGTTTTACTTACTTACTGTGGTAAAACCCCTTTAAGAACCACTGTATGTCTTGTCAGCAGGGCAAAAATTTTAAAGTAATCTATGAGGATGACGGTTGTGTTTTTCACTACTGCTTAGGAACGGGATCAAACTTTTCCTTAAAGGGGTTGTCCAGTTTTAATTCTTTGATAATTATAAGCTGCTGTTGCTCAATATCTGCATGGGAAATGTCTGTTTTGTTTAGATAATATTTTCAAAATCGCATCTACTTTGCTGCTACTATATTCTGCTATAGATTTTCCCTGCACAAATGGATGCAGCAAATCCATTTAGTGTGCACTTACCCTAAAGAGCTGAACAAGACACCTAATAAATTCCAGAAGGAACAGTGTAATCTAAGGGATGAAAATAAGTCATATAATGCTTATTATAGTGATTATCATTGAACAATGACAATAAGAGCTTTTTGGTGGGAAATACTTCTTACCAATTCTTTATATGTTTTCGGAGGCTCATGAAGTTCACTTTTCTGATTGCTAAGTGCCCTTCTCCTCTGCCCCTTGCTGATCATTTCTTATCACGGAGGAAGCTTAGACTGGCCTAGGAAAAATGCAACATCACATGTCAGCCATTTAAATGGGTCACCTACATGGGCCAAGTCTGCCAAAACTTTGGCTCGTAGAAGGGGTTCTAATTTGCCTTACTAAAGAAACTCTTTAAATATTCATCGGTTTATTCTAAAAATGCCTAGAATCCTTCTTCCATTCTTTTTTATTTTTTTTTTTATTTTTTTTTTAAACTTCAGAGCTGCTGTAGTTGTAATTTCTATAGAATAACTAGAAATTAGAAGAAGCCACTAATGTGAAGGGCTTTGTTAGACTTCTACCATTTTCTAGAAGAGTCATCAGGGAATTTCAGCAGATGTCCCAGGCCTGGGAACTGCAGTTGATGAGACTAGAAAAGTGAAACCGCTGCAGTGTACAATTCATATGAAACAGAACTAGTAATGTATAATTTTAATCAGGTTTTCCAAGGTTTTTGGAAACCCCGATAGTAGTCAGGACTGAGGTGTAATAAAAAATAAAACTAACTTGGTACTCGCCCCACACACTGCTGGAACTCCAATGTTGCCTTATGGTCCCCCAGAAGTGATGTAATATTTAGCACTCATGTGATCATTGGTGATTTGGCTCAGGGACATGTGAGCTATAAAAATGACATCACTGCTGGAGAATCGAAGTGGACACAGCAGCTCCGTAGGTACAGCATTGGCAGTAGAGATGAATATAATTTTTATTGAACCTCAGTGACAACCTCTTAGTGGGTGTGAGGAAAATTCACTCAAATATGACGAATCATACTTCATCTCCAACTATAGTCAGATCGGACAAATGGCCCTATATCCAAGAAAAGACTCAATTAATTAGCCCAGCTCAGACCCATTGTAAATGCATTTATATATGAAGCCACCCAAGCAGGAGATCACCACATCAAAAGTATCCTCATTTCAATCAATTTACACCTGAGACACATGTACCCTCTCAAACCCCAAGCTTCAAAGACTTAAATAAATCAAGGCCAGACCCAGCGGCCTCTATTTCATAAAGCTTCATAGGAGACCTGTTCATAACTGGTCTGTGACGCTTTCATATTTCAAAATATGAATCTTTCTTTCCGTGCGTCCCGCTGCCACTCCCAAGGTTCTAGGAGGCATGGGTACTAAAAAACCCAAGCTGGACTTACGAAGCCAATAGGATAAGGGTGCCTGGTACCAGGGCGTAGCTTGGGCCCATCCGGTTCTGATGGTGCCACTGGTTCAGTTCTGTGCCAAGAGCCTGCCGCTGTATGGCACCTATTGTGTTGCTGGGGCAAGGAAACTGCATGCGAAAGGGAGGGTTTGTAGGACATCCCTGGAGGTGGGGGAGTTGTAGGGGGCTGCCTAAGTGGCCTGTTCCATCACGGCTATAAGCATGAGCCGGTGAGCCCATTGTTGCATCAGGAGGGGATCGTACGAGACATCAGAAGCATACACGCAGCTTAGGGCAATCAGCCCCCCATGTGGCCTAGAACCAAGCCAATCTGGGGAAACTGGACACATCTTAATGCTCTTTGTCTGCTAAAAACCATACTTATATTTGCACCTCTTGAATTCTTTCCTGTATATATTATTCATTCTGTAAATTATTATCTGTCTAGTGCACCCGCATAGGCGAATTAATCTTATAAACTTTAATCTGAGCTAGTCTGTTGTCTTGTTCCATCGGTCTTCACACGCCTATTATCGGTTATAATACATAGTACCCAAGGCTGGTTCCTGGCTTGTTATTAGTAGGTAACGGACCGGTCTTTTACCAAAAAAGAATATGGTGGAAGCTGTTGTTTGGACTGGCAGAGCTTTGTTTAACCTAGTGCTGGCTTATACAATCCTCCCCCATGCCGTGCAGGGTCTTGGGCGAGTAGTCGTGTCTTTCGTCCTCCCTGGTCTTCCAGTGGCCCGCGTGGACCAGGGGTTAACGGTTGATGGATTTTGAAAACAGTATCTCGCTCGACCTCCTGTTACCCCTAGGGGAGCGCACTACGGTCACGATTACACCAGAGGTCAGGCTGTCAACCCTCGAGTGGGCCGGCGGGGGGCTTTTCCTGACAGTGGGGTTTCCAAAAAAATTCTGAAAATCCTTTTAAGGTTAGGGAAATGTTTATGGAGGCTGGGTCAGATATAGTAAAGCCTAATTTCCATGAGTAATGCTGCTTTTCTGAGCACTTACATTATTGAGAGATCTCAATGAGGTGGTACAGAAGTACTCTTGTTAAACCACACTGCTGCTTACAAAAGCAGATTTTATAATGCTTAAGTGTGTGAAGATTATGTTTTGTGACATTGTGGATCGAGGTGTGCAGGGATTTTCCAGCAAAGGACTGTAAGTGAACAATACACCCAAGGAGTCACTGCCCTAGCCAGCTTCAACTGCTCAGCAGTGTAAACAATGGAAGCAACGACATGGTGAATAGTTCAATAAGTTTCCCTTGATATTACAGTAGTAACCACTGCTAGGCTATGGTCACACGGCTTAAATTGGGCGTTAATTCTCGGTCAGTAATTAACGCGCCGGGGCGTGCTGGCCTTTTTACGTGCCAAAAACGGCCCTTCATTACGGTAATTCACAGGTTCTCATAGGAGAATATGGATTACGTCTCCTCTCCCCGCCCGGCGAAGCCTGCGGGCGGGGATTTAATTGACCTGTGATTTACTAGCAGCAAATTCGCGCGCTGGCAATTCAAGTCTCTGGGCCGGGAGAAGTGCAGCCCCTGCTCCAGTTCCCCCGCTTCCGCCCCCGTCACACGCCGTAATTGAGGACTTAATTACGCCCTGCAAATACCCCGGGGTTAAACCCTTCCCTTTACAGTCCGTGCCGCGGTCTCTGTTCTGGGACGTGCCTGTGTTCCTGTTGCGGATCTGGTTCCTGTTGCGGTGCCCCCTCCCCTTTTCTTGCGGTTTTTTCCCCCGCTGGCCATACTGCTCCCCCTCTTGGTCTGCCCCGATTACTTGTAGAGAGGGCAGCCACATCTTGTCCATTTATTCCCACAGGGGGGGGGTGCAGCAGGGTTGGGGTTCCTTTCCAACCCCCCTTCCCCTGTGTGGGTTTTAAGCCTGCTTTTCCTGCCTGATCCCTTTTTGTGTTTAGTCGTTGTTGTGTGTTGTCTTATCTTGTTTGTTAGTAGTCTGGTGTGCGCACGCTGTCTTGTTTGTGTCCTTGTGGAATCCTCTGTTGTTTGCTGGTTTCCATGTGTCTGGCTGTATCTTTGCCCATGAGCTTCCTTGCCATGTTCCGTGCCTGTATTCTTGCCACATACTGAATCCGCTGAAAATCCGACCAAAAATCTGTGCTTTGTAGACCTAACTCTAATTTTAAATAATTTATGTGTACTTAAAGGGGTTTTCCATACCCTTTTATTATTTACCTCAGTTGTTTGTTGGGTTTATTTTTTAATTCAGGGGGTTTTGGGGGTTTTTCTGGCTTTTATTATTTTATAAACCATCTTAGTATACAAAAATTAACCTATTCAATTTTCCAACCCTTTTTTTTTTTTTTTGGCCCGGGGGTGAAGACCTAAAAAGGGGGGTATTAAGAATGGTAGGACTTTTTTAATGGGCAATTGCAAAGTGACTTTTTTTTGCAAATTTTTAATTAAAAAGAAATCCCTTTCGTGAGACAACCCTTTTTAAAACGTTAAAATTTCCCGAATATTTTTTTTTTTTTAACCTTTTTATTTGATTTTGATAAAAACTTTTGTGTAAAATACAATATAGAAAGTAAATACACATACAGGGAAGAAGCATTTTAAAAAATAAAAAAAGACAAAGGGTGGCATGTATGTATTTTGCCGCCCAGATGACAATTTTTTTGCGCACATTTGTAGTGTAGAATGTGCCTGAATTTATTAACCTGTTCTACTGTGGGTCATAGAGCTGGTGCTTTCTAACTCCAAAACGACAACTCAGGCAAAACACTTTTAACTTGGTCTGGCTGTTCCAGCAGTAATGTGCCGTCCTCCCGTCATGAATGTGTAGTTATATACGGTTGTGGTGCAAACCCCTCCAAGCACTCCCCAGGATCTCAAAGTGTTGCGGGCGCCCGACAATTCGCCTAATTTTGACGTGCGCTTGATTTTAAATCTAGAGAACAGATTGCTGAAAGGAAGCCAGGCTACTCGTGCAGCCCCCGTACATACAATGCCGCACATAGTGCATTTAAAGGGGTTGTCTCACTACAAGGATTGCTTTTTATGTTAAAGATCTTGCAAAAACAAGTCACTTTGTAATATATGTCATTTAACAATATCCTACCTATTCCTAGATATCCCCTCTTGTTATGGGCTGCATCAGCTCCTCAGGTCGCTATAGCTACAGACCTGTTTGATCTCTCATGATAGGCTGCCAGCACTGGTTGCTATAGCTAAAGACCTGTTCTATCTCTGATGATAGGCTGCCAACACAACACTGGTTGCTATAGCTACAGACCTGGATTTTACTGCAGCCTAGTAGAAGCCAGTAAACACACCCCTGTATTTAAAGTGAAACCAAAACAGGACTGAGGTAAGATGAATCAATGTAGTGAGACAACCCCTTTAAGAGGTTATTCCCATCTTAGTTGTTTATGGCATATTTATACGATGTGCTATAATTGTCTATAGGAGTTTAAAAACAGGCTCCCGTACGTCTCTCTGTAGGCAGGAGAGGAGGTCACACTTGCATTGTATGTTCCATTGTGTTCAAGCGGTGGGCTTAGCTAGACTCAGAATTGCCATTGGAACAAGTGGGGAGTGCTGCACAAGCGTGACCTCCTCTCTGTTCTGCCTGGAGACTTTTGGTGGCCCATTCTTGAAATAGGTTCAGATCACAGAGATGGGACCTGCACCCATCAGACAACTATGGTGTATTCTTTTGAAATTTTTATTTATTTTAGGACACCATTAATTCCAGGGCGTTGTGCGAGCAAAGAGATTGAAATACATAACATGAGACCAGGACTAATACAATATTAAATACTGCCACTGAACACCTAACTGATACAGAAGGATAGAAGACCCTGCCCACAAGGGCTTATGATCTACAATGAAGAAGAGGGAAACGGGTGGTGATGAATGGGGCGTGTTCGTGTGGAGTTGTAGTGGCAGCAGGGTTGTAAATTGTAGGCTATCCTGAAGAGATGTGTTTTCAGGTTACTTACACAAGTTGTAAAGGTGGAGGAAGGTCTGTGCTGGGTAGTTCCCGCCGCCACCACTATCCGCCACTGCTAAGTCGTTACCGATCGCTAAGGTACCGGATTAGGACCTTGGCGATCGGTGACTGCATCGGCGCCAGGACTAACTATGTGTGTCTGCCAGACGCACACACAGTCAGATGCTTCTGCGGAGTGGAGAGCGAAGTCTGTCCGCTCCGCAGAGTACTCTGGTGAGGCGCAGGAAGGATGCGGCTCACCCGAGTACACAGCACGGGCGGCGTGAGTGTCATCACGCTGCGGCACGGCCTGGTGACGTCACGCCGCCGAAGAAGAAGCCCGGGAGCAGCGACAGCGGCAGGGATCGAGGTCAGGTGAGTGCTGTCAGTTTGTTACTTTTAATTAGCTCTATACATGGTGGGGGAATTATAACCTATTCATAAATGTGCAGGGGACTCTATAATCTACTTATATATGTACTGTTGGACCTATAACCTATCTGTATACCTCCTGGGGGAAAATATTACCTTTTCTGTATACCCGCTGGGGGGACCTATAACCTTTTGTATACCCGCTGGGGGACCTATAACCTTTCGGGATAACCCGCTGGGGGACCTATAACCTATCTGTATACCCGCTGGGGGACATATTACCTATCTGTATACCCGCTGGGGGACATATTACCTATCTGTATACCCGCTGGGAGACATATTACCTATCTGTATACCCGCTGGGAGACATATTACCTATCTGAATACCCCGCTGGGGGACATATTTAACTATCTGTTATACCCGCTGGGAGACATATTACCTATCTGTATACCCGCTGGGGGACATATTACCTATCTGTATACCCGCTGGGGGACCTATAACCTATCTGTATACCCGCTGGGGGACATATTACCTATCTGTATACCCGCTGGGGGACATATTACCTATCTGTATAACCGCTGGGGGACATATAACCTATCTGAATAGCGGCTGGTGGACATATAACCTATCTGTATACCCGCTGGGGGACATATTACCTATCTGTATACCCGCTGGGGGACATATTACCTATCTGTATACCCGCTGGGGGACATATTACCTATCTGTATACCCGCTGGGGGACCTATAACCTATCTGTATACCCGCTGGGGGACATATTACCTATCTTTTATACCCGCTGGGGACATCTTCCCTATCTGTTTCGCTGGGGGACATATTACCTATCTGTATATTTTACCCGTAGGACTATAACCTATAACCTACCTACTTGGGAGAACATATTTAAACTATATCTCCACCTACTGGAGGACTTATAACTTACTGGGGGACCCTATTACCTACACTGGGGGACATATAACTTATTGAGTTGTGAAGTCGCTAATAGCCGGTTGTTAAGGCCTCAAGACAAGTCAGTTGATAAGAGTTAGCAATCGACTCCACGGACTCCAGTCAGTTGTTAAGGCTTCAAGTCGATTTGATAAGAGCTTAGCAATCCACTCCGGGGACTAGTGCTGGGGTACTGAGTTCCAGAATATGGAGGATAGTTTTTTTTTTTGAAGTTTTGGGGAGTGTTTTTTTGGGGGAGCGGACAAGAAGAGGCAGAAGGTCTGTGAGGAGGGGAGATTGGTGAGGGGAGAATCGGAGTTAAGGCAATTATTATGGGGGGAGAGGTTATGGAGAGCTTGTGTGTCATTGACATGGGAGCCCCCCCTTTTAACCCCTTGACGACGGGCGTATGGTAGTCCAGGGCGCTAAGGGGTTTTCAAGGGGATCGCTCCGCCCCCTCCTCCCCCCCCCCCACAGCCGCCGGGTGTTACGGAATCGCGCTAACAGGCCCGGAAAGGCGCCGGGGTGTCTCACCCGTGGCGTTTTTAAACCCAAAAGACCCGGAAAAGATGGCCGCGGCGTTGAATTAATGCCGATCCGACGCCCGGGCATGGGGTGAAGGTTTCCCGTATTACTTGGCGTTTTGCCCATTCCGTCCGCGACAGGAAGTGGGGAAAACCGCCATCTTTGTCATCCTTTTGCATTGCCTTTGCAATGCATTGGGTTGTATTAAAAATCGCGCCCCTGTGGTCAAGTACCAAGGTGACCTAAATGTTACAGAAAAAAAAATAATTAAGTTTTAAAGTACAAAAAAAAGTATTAAAATTCAAATCACCCCCCTTTTCCCTTTTACAAAAAAATCTTTTAAAAATAAAAAAAAATTTTATCCTTATTTGGTATCGCTGCGTCCCAAAAAATCTGATCTATAAAAAAATAACAACTTTATCCCGTTCGCTGAACACCCTAGAAAAAAAATTTCCCCGCCAAATTGCGTTTTTTGGGCATTTTCGTCAACTCAAAAAATGGATAAAATGATCAAAAAAAATCGCAGCATTCCAAATGCAAGTTGGTAAAAAATACCTTCAGCCCGCAAAAATGCCCCCCCACTGAGTCCCTGTGTTAGTACAAAAAAGTTATTTGGGGGACAAAAATGGCCGTGGCGCAAATTTCAAAAATAGAAAAGTTTTTAAATTTTTTTTTCGTACCAAAAAAATAGGAAAAACCCTACAGTTTGTTATTTCCCATGCGTAAAAAACCTGTAGAATCAATAACACATTATATTTTCCCAAGATTGAACGCCGTAAAAGCAAAACCCCCCAAAAAAAATTTTACAATTTGTCCCCTTTTGGGAATTTTTTGCGGTTTCCCCCGTTATTCTATAGTTAGTGAATAACACCCATTAGAAAGTACATCTTGTCCCCCAAAATAAAAGCCCCATGGGTTTTTATGTAGGGGGAAAAAAAAAAAAGTTATGGCTTTCAGAAGGCGAGGGGGGAAAAACACGTGTCACCAAAAAAAAAAACGCCGGGTCCTTGAGGGGTTAAAGTTAAGAATGCCATTTCAGTGTAAAATAGTACAGAAAAGATGCAATGCTGCTCCACATGTACGCCACCAGAAAAGATAGAGAAAACATTAGACGACGTAACTAGTCCACCAACAACTTTGCTGATATTAAAGGGGTTGTCTCGCTACAATGATTGGGTTTTAACTAAAAGATCTTTAAAAAAACAAGACCCTTTTGCAATATTTTTCTTTACAAATTTTCCTATTTTTTTGGTTAGCCTGTTAGAAAGGGGCTTCAGCCTAAAATCTTTATAGCGCCGCCTGTTGACCCTTATTTTACTGGCTGTCGGGTTTCTGAAGGGACTCATAAACTTTAAAGAAGGTCGGGCAGAGAGCCCTCCCGCAAAAGAAGCTTCTTTTAGAAGAGGGAGGGGGGGGGGAGGACTCGGGCTTTGTGTCCTGGTTTAACCCTGTGTGTCCCTGTTTTCCCCCCCCCTGCTTCTACAAAAATAGATGTGACACCCCAGTAAACCCTGTCTGTTACTAATCTGAGGTGTCTTTGGAACTGTGACATACTAATATTTTTACAGTTCAGGCATGTGAATACTTTAATGCTCTCCTGTATTAGTGGAAATCAATGGTATAGTAACATTTTCCCTTTTGTTGCGGGGAGTGTGGGGGGCCCTTTGAAAGTAAGCAGGGGATAAAAGGAAACCCACTTGATCCTCTTTCCCTTGTTATTAGCACACCCTTAAACTTTTCCTCTCTCACTCTTTGTTCACCCCTTTTCCCTGTAACAGCCTGGGCAGGCCCCACACAGGGGAACTCGGGGCAGCAAACCCCCCCCCCCCCCCCCCCCCCCCCCCCCCTAAAGTTAGGGTAGTGCCTGTGTGCTGATGGGGGGGTGGGGGGTGCAGAAGAGCAGAAGCTGGCACGCCCCTCAGTTAAAAACTTCCCGGGGACACTGCCCAGGTAAAAAGCTCTTTAATTGAGCAATCCTTTAACATTTGAATTTTTGTGAATGAGGGTTCAAAAAACCTTTATTGCTTAGAATGTAAAGTTATCAAAAGGAAGGCTAGGACACCTGAAATATGTCCGAGAAATGGTAATGAGCGGAGGAGGGGGGTAATGGGTGAAGCCGCTGAAAGGCCACCTCATATCAGACGAACAAGAGGTAGTTATTACAAAGAAGTCTACCCAATGAACCTACGATGTCAGCAGAGCGGTACCGTCATGTAAAGCAGAACAGAATCCGCAGCTCCCTGATTCCCTCTTCACTAAACCAGCTGCAAATAAAAGCCTCCATTTTTTTGAAAAATCCTTTTGCAATCCTTAATGCAATAAGAATATGAATTGGATATTTTTAGTATGAATCCATGAAAAAAATTCAATCAATAAGCTAAATTTGTAAGATCTCACTTAAAGCTCATGTTGCTGTAATTTCAATGAGTAAGCAAAATTTTCAAGATCTTACTAAAATCTCATATGTTGCTGTAATTATTTTTCCATAATTGCACAATGACATTTCATATAGCTCAGAGAATAAATCAAGATAACATAACTGTTGCCTTTAGGGGACGTAGGGAAGGGTCAGATGAAAATGCATAAAAGATTAGCAAACCGTTAAATGCCCCTAATGATTTAATGAGTGATATTTGCTGGTATTGATTGCAGAACCCACCGTCATGCTGATCTTGTAGTTTACTTCTGGGCTTGCTTAGTAATATTTTGAGTAAATGGAATCTAGGATCATCTATTTTATCACCGCAATTAACCATGTCACCTTTATTGATGTAACTTAGAGACCTTGGGCCATTAACTTCTCCATTTGTCATGTTTATAACACTCTAACACTATTGGCCCTATTTAATAGGGATGTAGAGAAGTATGGCAGGAGAAACCATTGGATGAGCATAAATACCATCATCATGTAAAAGAAAAGATCCTGATTGGACAAGATCTTCAAATATAACATTTTAATCTAGAAGGTCCCTTTGTCAGGTCATGTGGTAATGTGTCTGACCATGGGGCCTGATGATTCCTAAAAATGTTATCACCTAAGTGTATTAACTACGAACATTATCTACAATTGGAATAATTTTAACATGTATGATTGTGCTCTTAGGCCTCGTTCACACGGCTTATTTGGGCACGGATTGGCGCCGTACTCCGCACCGGAATTGCGCTTCAGTACGGCGCCAATCCGTCCCTGTCATTACGGTAATCCACTGCTCTCATCGAGAACAGTGGATTCCGTCGCTCCGCCGCTTTGGCGAATCCGCCGCGGGGGGAGAAAGTGACATGCACCCTTTTTTACGGCGCGGGCGCGCCGTAAACAATTTCATTGTCTATGGGGCCGGGAGCGGCCCCCCCCGCCGCGCTCCCGGCCCCGCCCCTCCCGCCCCTTATTCACGGCGGATTTGTGAGCTCAATACGGCTCACAAATCCGTCGGGAATAAGCCGTGTGAACACGGCCTTAAAGGCCTCTCCTCTTGTTCTTTGTGTGTCCATATGCTTATAGATTTTCTTGCCCGCCTGGTTGACAGATGTGTCCAGCAGGAGTCCTGTTACACCTGTGGAATATCCATACCATGAGGCATACCAGAGATGTGAACTCACTGGGTCGCTATGGATTTAACATTCGACCAAACAAACAAGCAGAATCTGAGGGATTGTTAGTTCTTTGCCTTTAACCCCTGCAACAAGTTGTAGACTTTGCAACAGGGAATTCCCAAGTCATTACATCTGGAGTAGTCTCCATTATCCAGAGCTGACATGTGGATGGACAGAAGACACCAATTTGTGGTACCAGAGCATAATTACATAGTTGATACAATTGAAAAATGACATGCCCATCAAGTTCAGTGAAGGGTGAGGTGGATGAAGTGGAGGGTTGTAGTTAATTTCAAAACTTTGTTTCTATAGCTCCACGTAGGTTTTAATATTTTGCTGCAGGTAATTGTCTAAGGCTAGGTTTACACGTGTCTAATTGTCTAAGGCTAGGTTTACACGTGTCTAATTGTCTAAGGCTAGGTTCACACGTGTCTAATTGTCTAAGGCTAGGTTCACACGTGTCTAATTTGTTTAATTTAAATTGGCTTGAAGGTTCACACGTGTCTAATTGTCTAAGGCTAGGTTCACATGTGTCTAATTGTCTAAGGCTAGGTTCACATCTGCGTCGAAGGTTCCGTTCCATAATTAAGATCCATCAGGTGCTGTAGGTGGTCCGTTGTGAAACAAATCCCACGGCTTTCGTTTTTCACCTCTGTGACAGATTTTGAACCTAGCCTAAGCCTTTCTGGAAGCCTCAACTGTCCTTGTTGTGACCAACTCCTGAGTCAGGTGATTCCACAGATTTACACTTCTTATGGTAAAGAAGGCTTGGCGCCTCTGGAGGTTAAACTTTTTTTTTTTTTTTTTTCTTCTTCCAGGTGGAAGGAGAGCATCTTGTTTTTTTGAGGGGATTTTACATAAAAAATAGCTTTCACCATATTTTTTGTAGGAGCCATTTATATACTTACAAATTAATCAGGACTCTTTTCGAGACTAAATAAGTGTAATTCTTTTAAAGACATTTTCTCACCACCATGATTGGCTTTAAACATGTAGGCAAAGGTAAATGAAGACTGTTCCAAATACATTGCTGTTCAGATTTTCTATGTGTCAGTGATCACCTTATTTCCTGCTTGTGTATCCTTAGTTTACCAGTTGTGCTTCAACTGCCCTGTCACTCCCTGATGTCTTATCAGTAAAACAGTAGCTTATTTGTCTATATTATTGATAAACTTTAACCCTTTTGAGCTCTGTGGACTTCTGACTTAGGGCATGTTCACACGACGGATTTGGCCGCGGGTATTGGCCACAGGTTCCGACGCGGTTTCCATGGCCAAAACCGCGTCCAAATCGCGGCTAGTTTATTAACATGGTTTACTATTGGAACCCGCGGTAATATTCACACACCGCGGGTTTGGCCGCGGCCAAACCCGCGCATGTGAAGAACTCTCCTGTCAATTCCAGTCTCTCTCTCTCTGTTGCAACCTGCTGATGACACTCTAAGCTAAGTGGCCACGTCTGTCTGAAAGCATCCTGCTTGATGCCTCATAATGGCGAGCTATTGTTGATCACTTGTAACGTGTTGTCTTGGTCTCATGATGTCAAAATGTAAACAGCATGATGAGGAGGACTGTTTGAACCCTGAATTGCTTAATAGGGGATCATTTTGAATTGGGATTTAAACACCTGTCATTAAACTCCTTGTTAGATAGAGATCAGCAAGTTGTTCAAAAAGTACTGAACCATTGAACAGTTGGACATGTGCATTCTAAACTAAAGAGATGGTCTCATTTAGTTCATTTAATTTTAAAATTTGGTTGAAATTTCAGGATGAACTAAAGTCAAATATCCCTAACTTTTTGTGAATAGTGTGTATGAACTCTTCCAAAATACGTTTCTGCTGCTTTTTGGATACATGAAAACTTGAGGCTCTTGACGCACATTTCAGATGGGCACCTTCACTATAGTGTTCTTACCTTGCTCGGTGCCTTCTCACTATGTCAGTCACTGTTGTAGAGCCACTCACAGCCTGACCAGGAAGTGCGAGCCTGAAGCTGGCTGTGAAGAGCAGACTCTGTGAAACCGCATGATGAGAACACCCTTTTAACCCTTCCTCCATGTCCCTCATCAGTTTAGTTAGTAGATGCGGCATTCACAGTTGGATAGTCCGTGGTATTGGCAGGTACAGTTTTTGGTGGGGCAATTTTAAGCAGTTCTGTGTATGGGCCAAAATATGCAACAATGTGTAGATACAGATGCATGCTGTGCATTATACCTTAACGGCACGTTGTACACGGAGTTACTAAAATACCAGTTGGGTTCTGATTAAAGGATCCAACCAGTATTTTATTTTGTTGTTTTTGTTTTTTTTTTTTTACTGGAAAAGGGGACTGTTTCTTACTGCGGTTTGTGGATTCAGCCATCCCCTAACCATTGAACAGTACATTTTTCACCCTAAAATACTTTCAAAGTGTAAGAACACTGCAGGTTACTAGATGGTGCTATTGCAGATGAATGTTGGGGGTAGTAGTGCAGTGGTGCACCGGCGCTCATTAACTGCAGACAACACAGTTTCTCCGGGAATACTTCAGTCTTTACACATGGTACTCTTCTTGTGAACATTACAAAGCATTTAGCAAAGTACCAGTCTTATGGCATATCTCCGATGCCCTCTCTCCAGGCTCTTGATACTCCTCACAACTCCTTTCTTGTTCCATCCAAGTCCAGCTGTGCATGGTGCTGGCACAGGTGCTGATCTCCATCCCAGCCAAGCTGTGCAAGGTGCTGCGACTTAGGACACTTCTGTCCACACACTGGGGTCCCTAGACTCCTCTGGAAGTCCCCCAAACTGCCCACCTGTGTCAATGTGTGTTGTCTGCCTCTTTTTAGTGACCACTCTGGGTCTCTATCTTCTCCCTGTGCCTGCCCAACCTGAGGTGCTGCAGTGAGTCGGGCTGTTCTTCTCTGCCCCAGCCTGCCCTGTTTATTGCCGGCCTAATAAACAGGGGTTCCCTATTTAACTGCTGCTCTGAACTGGAACCACTTGAACCAAATTCAGAACATAACCATAACTACCTCAGAGCTGACAGGCTCTATCTTACAATTGTGTACACAGCCTCTAGCTCCATCCCTGCCAGCTATCTCTCTGCTAGGCTGTTAACCCCTTTCTAATGTACAAAGGGCAATCCATACATTCCCTTCTCACTGTATGCTATCCCAGAACATAAAGTAAATATCCTAAACATGTGTTCGCATACTCAACAGTAAAATACACTATACATTTGCCCTCCTTTACTAAAGTACGCTCTTTTTGCATACATTTACCAAAAAAAAGTCTATTGGCACATTAGAATATGCATTGCGAGAAATGTTTGCACAAATGATCCTTACTGCAAGGTTCTCTTATAATAAGGGATTGGAATCTGATTATAGACCCTAAACCGTAATTGCAGGGACTCCAAATCCTTAGCCCTTCTAACATTTGGTCCAGACCAGTTTTGTGCTTTTAGTAGTAAACAATGGATAATATTCAACAATATAATACTTTTTATTGTAATTCCTTAAAGGGGATGTATCGCTTCTTCATTTCTGCTGTTCTCTTGAAGCTTGTTGCTCTCACTTCCTGAAATCCAGGGGTGTTTCTTCCCCTCCCAGCTGGGTGTTTCTTAACTGAAGAGGGATGACATCATCCCCTCTTCACTGTTCATGCTAGCTCCAGTGTCCCCGCCCCCCCCCTCTACATATCACTGTCCTCTCCCTATGCAGTCTTATTTTGTAAGAGCTGTTTACATAACACAGGCCTGCATTCAGTCTAAACCGTATTCTATGAACTTGGCACGGATCCTCACAGCTGGAGGTTTGCTACATTTGAATCTATCCAGAGCACAGATCCATCACCCTTCATGTTTACATAAGGCACCGACGCACAATTCTGCTGTTTTTTCATTGTAGCTGCAGTGTCAGTGAGGAGCAGCTAGCTGTATAGAGTGAAATTGTTGTCGGCCCTTTACACGCAGGAGCATTAAGGCACCGTGGCACAATTCTGCTGTTTTCTGATTATAAAGACAGCTGCAGTGTCAATGAGGAGGCAGCTAGCTGTATAGAGTGAAATTGTTGTCGGCCCCTAATTCTGAGTGAGAGGCAGGAATGCAAGCTCTGTGAATATGGCCAGCTGGGGGCCGAACAGAATGTAAATTATTAGAGCCCTCAGCTAATGAAATGGAAGGAGGTCGGATCTGACTATCCGGCACTGGAGAAGTTTATTTACATAAAACGAAGATAAGGAATACTTTGAAAACAAGACAGCTTTGCTAATGACATCTAATTGCAAAGTTGCTTGTTTTCACTGTCCCCTTATTCTGAAAACCATTTAATGAAATGATACAACCCCTTTAATCGTACTGGACAAAGTTTTTTCATAATACCACAAACTTCATTCTTAGAAGTAACATTTGCTGCAACTTATAATTTTACTTTAGAAGTAGGTCAAGCTGTAACCGCCATCACAGTCAAAAATACTCTTCCTGCATCTAAAACATTCAAACACTTACATGATATCATTTGGACCAACCCACTGCTCCTTGAACTCTGACTTACGTGATTTGCTTCTTAAGAACCCTCTACATTTGCATGTTGCAGGTGTTTCCTGCGAACGTATGAGGACCGCGAATATAGTTTTGTTTTAACCCTTGCAGAGATGTTAATTCTACACAGTAACATTTCTAATGTAAGGCAACCTTCAAAGTCTATTTGCCTTTCACCCATAACCAGTATTTGCCATGTATTTATGGTATTGGGTCAGTAAGAGGTTATGGAGAAGGCTGGGATTAGAGATCACTTTGACCTTGGTCTTTTAACACCCTAGATGCTGGGGTAAAAGCAGCTGCAGCATGAAAGATTTAGAAACTGTACTGTCCACTGTAACGTTGCCCGATTGCAATGTGCCGACCAGTTGTGAGGGCAGCCAGGGGCCATTATACTACTATAACACCCTGCCACAGGCAAGATATAGTTGGAGAGCTATTATTGCATATTGTTCTGCAGTAGATCACTATTGCAGAACAGTGTAAAAGCGATTGCGTTATTGGGGGCAAAACAAGTATAAGTAAAAAAAAAAAAGTATTGAAAATATAAAAAGTAAGGTTCAAAACACCCACGATCTATTATATTAGAACATTAACCTCCTACAGCGAACCCTGCATAAAAAATGCTCAAACTGTATTATTTTATTTTTTTTTTTGTCATTTTGCGGTCCCTAAAAAGTTGCATGTATCCCAAAATGCTGCGAGTGAAAACTACACTTTAGCCCACAAAAAGCGAGCACTCACTTAGCTGCATGGATGGAAGCTACTGTTCTGCAAAAAAAAAAAAAAAATGTTGCTGCAAAACAAATTAAAAAAAATTAAGTTTATTTTTTTTTTTAGTTACTAAAACATAGTGAAAACCAGAATTATACTGCATCAGAATTTTACTGACCTGAAGAACGAAGATAACAGGTAGTTTATACTACACAGTGAACTCCATGAAGACGAGACTTTTACAACAATGACACAATAGAGTTTTTGTTCTCGTTATTTTATCGGGAGGTTCGCAGAGCCTCATACCGTATGATCGATGGTACCGTTAAAAAGAACATCTTGTCCTGAAAAAACTAGCCCTCGTGTATGTAGACAAAAAAAAAATTATGGATCTTGAAGGGTGAGGTGAAAAAATATGAATGTGGCATTAACAAAAATCCATGTAGCGTGAGGGAGTCAAAAGTTCTAGACATCTTTACTGTTTTTATCATTGCATTGTATCTATTTTTGTAAAAAAAAAACAACTTTTTTTTAAATAAGTTTTATTGTAAATTCTGCTCCGTTTTTCTTCAGCGGTCTGCATATATCCATACATCGCGTGCTGATCTGTCCCTTTCAGAATGAGAGCTTTGAAATCAGAATTTAAAGGGAATGTCATCAAAAATGAATTATTGTTTAACTCATGTTTTTATGTTGAACACATTTTTTAAGACTTTGGTTATTTCTTTTTCATTTTTCATATCGCTTTCAATATTTTTTAAGAATTCTTAAGTCCTGCAGTTTTCACTTTGGCCACTAGGCCTTGTTTGCACTGCTTTAACAGCAGTCAGAGAGATACTTTACAGCAGCTTCATGCACATAGAAACCATAAAACTGTTTCTGTCCCATGGGCCCTTCTATGGACAGTTTTCTAGTCGTGCTGTTGACCCAGGAAGAAATTTACTCTGCAGGGAGGAGGGGGCTGAGAGCTGTGACTCTCATCTTGTGACTGGTAGATTTTTGTGTTATCTATTCACATGGTGTCTCCTTTCAGTTGACCTGCTTGTGTTAATAATGAGCAGACTACTGAGAATCTTTATTTATAGGACAGGAAGTGCCAGACTGTTATTAGGCTTAGTGGCCAAAGGAAAAACTGCAGGACTTAAGAATTATTAAAAAATATTGAAAGTGATATGGAAAATTAAACATAAATATAACCAAAAATCTTTAAAAATGTGTTTAACATAAAAACATGAGTTAAACAAGAAGTCATTTTTGATGACACATTCCCTTTTAAGTTTCGATTGTTCATAAATTAAGCCCAGATCATTTAATAGAGAAGCGCGATGAGCTGGAAGCTGAGATGTCAGCCAGCCTGGCAAATTATACTCTAAACAGACTAGTGCAGCTTGTGACGGATGTGACCATTTTTAATAAGGACCTACTGGAAAAATACTTTTTTTTTTGCACCAATATATAATATACTATAAGTAGAATCCACTTCTAAAATGTCTTCAAAATTGTCCACAGCAAGTGTGTATAAACATATGCACATAATATAAAAGGGCAAAACTGGCTGAGTTGCCCTTTACTAAAATAACATAACAGTCATTACCTCCAGTAATAATGGCTTTACAATAAATTTGAATATTTTTTAATAAACCGTAAGGCTCGCACAGCTCTGTATTGCTAAGCAGCAGGCATGAGGCTAGACGCATTAAAGTTTCATGAAAGGATGAAGTTAAAATGGACCATGTGTGGCAGGAAGGTTTGCAGTGAAGAAATGGTAATGAAGGTCAACTTAAAATCAAAATTACCATTAGATGGAACAGATGAATAGAACAAATTGTAACAAAACATGATTTTTCTGTAAGAGTCTGCAAATTAATGTCTTGCTCTGCTGAGACTTCCTGGAAACACATCAATTATACTAGGCACCATGTAATTTAGATTGGGTATCTAAAATTGATATGTCTTTTCTGCATTAACTGTGAGTCTGTATTCAAGAAAAGGAACAATGCTGCAAAAAAAACACTGCTCTGTACATAATGAAGTTAAAAGTACATAATGTGTCGGAGCTCTTCTGTGTGTGAACGCTGTGGGGCAGTGATCTCCCACCTGTGGCTCTAAAGCGGTCACAAATACAAGTTTCAGACATAGTTTCAGTCTAATGTTCGGTTTCTTCTATAAATTCTGTTATATAATTTGGAGAGATGGAAGCTATGAATACTAATTAAAGAGATTCAGCTATTGCATTGAGAGATTTGGGCATTTTCCATGTGAAAATATATATAGACTAAGGGCTCATCCCCACGGCAGAGGACAAATAGCGGTCGGTTTATCTGACCGGTATTTGTCCTGTGTTAGTGCCGTCCCCACGGCCGCTGGGGGACGGTTTTGCTCCGCGGTTAGCCCTCCCCCTTCACATTGCGATGTTCATAAACCGGACGGAAGAATGAACATGCAGAATGTTTTTCGGGCGGCCGGCGGTTTGAAAAGCCAACAGGCGGAAAACCCGTGCAGTGGTGACTGCTGCACAGGTTTTCCATAGTGGCCAGTGTGTTAGTTTGCAGCCGGTTTTTCGGACGGTTTGCAAACCTCAAATCATCTGAAAAACCAGCCGCAAACCGGTGCCGTGGGGACATGCCCTAAGACTAGCTCTTCTCCTGAAGAACAAATGCGAATCTCTTGTGCCATCTATAAATAAAATTGAACATAGAGCTTCGGGGGGGTTCATCATTTATGCTTTGATCTAGGACAGGATGGCCAAGATGAGACCGGTTCTGATTTCACTGCAGAAGCATTAATCATAGCTTAACTAGAATGAGCCACAAAACAGAATGAGCCACAAAATTATTATAATGGCGTTGTGGCTAGAGATTTTTTTTTTTTTTATATCGAGACCAGCTTGTGATTCACTGTCAATTAGGTTGTATTGATTCTGCAGGTGTTTGAGGTTCACTGTCAACAAATTTAAGAAACCTTCAGGTAACATGATTCTTATGTTGTATTTTGTGGCCTGGTGAATTTGTAAATGTTTCCCAATCGGTTGTGGTTAGCGGTTTTTGGATTTGGTTTGTCAATGTCTTTTTATCAGTGTAGAGATCGATGTACACAACAGCTCTCTCCAGTCAGTTTATAGCCTTCTCATTGACTTCAATAGTCTATTTTCTGCCATTTTCCTAGTAATATATGGCAGATTATTGAACATTTTGCAAGTTTAAAAAAAATAAATAAATGGTTTGAACAGTTTTTCTATTGAGCTCTATGGTGTTGGTTTTACAGTTGGTTTTTTGATATTTTCTACTTAGACTACTAAAATCCCAGCCATGGACTGTCCTTTTTTATTTGCCTTTTTCCCTCTCCAGGCACACAAACCTACCATCCCCCTTCCCTCTCTGTAGATTGTTTTGGGCAGCTTGTAATCTGATTCCTGTGTGACTTTTTTCATGAAAACCCCAAGAGGATTTTTTAAAGGTGTTCAGGTGAAAGGGGACCTGATTTTTTTTCTAATGAAGGTATCCCCTTAATACGGAAAATTGAAAAAGGGGTCTACAAAAGTATGCAATTTTAAGTATCAAAAAAGAAAATAGCATATGGTAAATAGCCTTGTTAAAGACATTTTGCAACTATGAAAAAAACTTGCGGCCCTATATGCTCGTCCGGGAAATCCAGATAATTTTTCACGCTGAGTTTAAAAGCGTTTTCACTAAAAGCTAGATATTGGACAAAGTTCCCCTCGTGCTGTAGGCTGTTTGGGGTGTGTGTCTTTGTCTTTTGCGAGTTTCCGGGTCCCCCCCTTTTCAAGTCGGCCCCGGAAACTCGCAACGAGCAGAAAGGCACACCCCCCAAAACAGCGTACGCACGAGGTGAACTTTGTCTAGAAAGCTATGCTGCTGCTTGTAAAGAGCGTTTGAAACTTCAGGCTGAAGTTTATCTGGATTACCCGGGCTGGGGGGACATATGCCGCAATTTATTATTTTCATAGTTGAAAAAATGTCTTTAAGAAGGCTATTTAGCCGTTTTATATTGTACGTTTTTTGATACTTTTAAAATTTGCATACTTTTTGGTAAACCCTTTTTTGCAAGTGTCTGTATTAGGGTTCCCTTCTTGAGAAAATTGACACGAGGTGTTTTAAAGGGAAAGCACCTGCGTTATACTCCTTTTTGCGGTCAAATTTTCCTAATACTTAGAGGTCATAAATTAATTATATGCACCTGATTAATTGTAATATAATTTTTTAAAACTGCTGCTCCCTGAAAACCCAAAAAAAACCCTTATACTACTCTCCGTCCCCTGTTTTCCCAATGCTACTGCTGCTTTCCTCTCTCTGGTCTTTGGGCTTCCTGGCTACAGACTAACGTTATGTCGCTGCTGGTAATTGGATGCAGCGGTCACGTGCCATTGCCTGATGTTCTGTTCCGAGTGAACTGGAAGATTTTACAGAAGACCAACAGTAAAGGGAAAAGGACGTGCTGGAACACAGGTGAGATCAAGGGGGCCGAGTGTAAGCGGTTTTATCAGGGCAGCAGTTTTTCAAAAAAAAAAAATATTATTATAAATATATTTTAAAAAATATATTTTTATATATTAATATTTAAAATTTTTTATTTATTTATTTATTTATTTTTTTTACAATAAGAGCAAACCCCTTTTTGTTGAGATAGGAGGGGCCAGCAGAAAAAAGGGGGCCTGTACATGAAGAAAGAAGCATTTATCAATCACCATTCAGTCCTAAAAACTAATATCCTGTGAGAGTTGGTAGACCGCTTACCCAGGGATCGCTTGTGTGTGGAAGTGTATGGCGAGGGGAGAGGAGAAGCCCCCAGGAGACATTATGAGAAGTTGCTGAAAGCTATAGTGTTCTATCTAACCCTAAAAATGCATGGACACAGCTTTCATGTCGTGCACGCTTTCATGTCCTCCATGCTGCTGCTTCTGAGACTTTGCTATAGAGAAGTTTTGTGCAATTATGTGTTTGGAGCCGAGCTGCGCTTTTGATATTTTTTTTTCTTTTTTTTTGCGTGAATGTGGAATGGAGTCCCATTTGGTTCATATTGCTATTGTCCCACTTGGCAAAAAAATGGCAAAAAATTGGTTGGTGGTTGGAGTGGGCCCGGTGGGGCGAGAGCTCTGCTCGGGAGGTGTGCTTGCTGTGTCCCCCATCGCACAAGCCCAAATTTTTCTTAGGGGAATTTTCCAGTGGGTGCCGGAGGACACCCCAAAGGGTCCGAGAGAGAGCCCCCGCTTTTAGTCTTAAAACCAGTCCCCATTTGGGAAAATTGGAGAAAAACCCTTGGAAGCGGCTGAAGTTAGAGGGAGAAGCTTATTCAAGAACCCCTTTGCTTGTCTGCTACGCAAATCAGACCTCCGGCTAAGACCAGGGTTTTGTGGCTATCAAGTAATGTTCCAGCTAGACCGCCATCCTGCCAAGGGCTTGGGCCAAATTTTTTCTGTGAGTTTTCCCAATTGATCCCATGAAAGTATCCCACCATGAGCCAAGAGGTGAAGGTTTCCTTGGCTAAGCAATCTAGGACCAAGTAAATGCAAGGCAAAGGGAACAAACTGTATATCTAGTATTTTCCCCATAATTTCAACTGGCTAACAGGGAATTCCGCTACAAGTTTCACCCCTATTCGTGACAGAGATTGTTTTTGTATGCATCTTGGGGGAAGCTGATGAATTTCCCCAGTTTTATTATTTTTTTATTTTAGAGCGCCTTGGGTTTTCCCGGGCGTGTACTTCGAGGTGGTTGCATAAATTTAAAATTGTTTAAAAAATGTTTTTTTGTTTTGACCCTATTCTGGTCCTTTATTTGCACATTCATCATTTTTTCCCGCACCAAAGATTTATTAGAGTGTCCAAGAGTCGCGTCCCCCTTCATGTGCAAACTCCCTCTTGGGAAACGTTTTTGTGTGCAAGCTTCAGGAACGGCCCAGGGGCCCGGGTTCCCACTCAACTGCCCCGGGAAAAAGTTTAGTGTGGGATTCAGACTACGAGGTCCTCCACCACAATTACACATCTCTCTGCTTGCCACAGTAGGATCTCCTCTTTGTGTGTGAGCAGTCTATAGAGGTCATCATATTAGCTGGCCTTCATCTAGTAGCTCATGGACCACTGAATATTAGAGACTGGAGACTATAGAGGTAGAAAGTGGTGAAAAAAAAACATATTACGGTTGTACAATGACCAGAAATAGTGAAACCCTGAAAAACTAGGCGAAGGGGTTCATGTGGGAGGTGGAGACCTTGAACACTTTTAGTAATTATTGTATATATGCAATTAGGTGGTTTTATGCTGGGGTGATTCCACTTTTAGAGGTAGAAGAGTGTCTAAATGAGGGTTGTCTTACATTTGGGAGAGTGGAGTTTTTGAAGATGGGTAATTTCCTGTTTCATTGTATCATCCTCTTTCTTTCACCAGATGAAAAGGAAAAAAACTGCTCTCCCGACCTCCTTTATCTTGATTTTATTATATAACTGTTGATTATTTTTAACTGATCACCCTGATGGATTTTGGTTTATGAATTATTAATGTGTTTTAACCTGTCTATAAAATGTCTTAATAATTTTTTACCTTTTTAAAAAATTTTGGGGTACTTTTTCGTTTTATTTGGTGTTTTTCCCTCTAAACCCCAAGGGGAAGGGAAATTTTACAGCCCATAGTTAAATAGAGGTTTTTTTTACAAGGGGGTTTTTCCCCTCCTGAGTGCTGGGGATGATCTTGTGAGTTTGGGTTTTTTCCCTTTTTTGGAATTTAACTGCTTTTATTTTAAATTCAACACTTTTAAAAATAAAGGGGGAATGGATGGACGTATGTCTTTTTTTGGCCTGAAAACTATGTAATTTATTTTTAAACCTTGAAAAAATCTAAAAATAAAAAAGAATAAATTGTGTTTTTTTTTTTTTACAATATGTCACGGTTAAGCTGTTGCAGTTGGGGAGTCAGGTGGAAGTTGCAGGCAAGTTATGGCGGACCAATTTAAACTAATAGAAGCTGTTAAATTTAATGGTGGTGGACAGGCTGAGCTTTGGAGGCCAGCCTGGAAGATGGGGTAATGATCTTTCAGGGGCAGTTTAGCTCTAGAGTGAGGATCTTTGATTGGTGCCCTGGAAATGGACTGGTTTTGCTAGAATGTCAGGCCAGAACATGCCGTACTAGATTGCTGTCTCACCGGTTGCTGTATGGCGGAAGCCGGGGGGCTCACGGTATCCTGAAATCCAAAAAGTATTTACCCGTTTTACGTGATTGTGGTAATATGTGGTTTTAAAAAAAGCTGTGGCCATTTTAAAACCATAAAAGTGTGTTTTTGGTACTTAAAAATGTGTGTATATGTTGTTTTAGTGTGTGTGTGTTTTTTTATAAAGTGTTGTATGTGTGTGGTTTTTGTAATGTGTATTTATTTTATTTAATATTTTATTTATATATATTTTTTAGTATTTTTATTTATAATAATATATATATATTACTTCTGGTTTCGGGGGACCCCCAATTATCAAAATGCCCAAATACTATTTTCGTGTGGGGGTGTGTGGGGTATAAATGGCAAGGAAAAAAAAAGAAAGGGAGGGCGCAAATAGTGTTGTACAGTTAAAATAATAGCAATAAAAAAAGCAAAGTCACTGGGAAGGTTTTTGCAATTTAAAAAGAGGCCAAACTCAGAAGGTTACAGGGGTTTTAGTGCTGTAGCCCTTAGACAGCCGCCTGGATCCCAGGAAAAACACAGGTCCCACAGGATAGGTAGGAACTATTTGAAGTATCCAAAATGGACGTGGTTCCCCGGCCCCTCCGAGGCAAAAACAGAGAGAACGACTCTCGTATATTATTTAAAAATACTAGCTTTATTGTTTAAAAAGTGCAGCAGCTTTGCTGTCAACAAAATTAAAACCAAAAAACTAAATAAAAAGGCTCAAGGTTTCTTTCGGGAAAAACCCGCATTCCTCGGAGCATGCATAACTTCACAGGTACAGGGTTTATATATAAAACATGGAGCCCGGCAGGAAGTTGTCACAACGGCATCGACGAACAAAGATCTTTTTTAGTCCACGGTATTGATTCTTTTAGTAAAGAAGAATCTGAATGGATGGAGGATCAGTCAATCACTATTGTGTCAGGTCAATGTTTTTGAGCTTTAAAGTGGTGGTGAAAAGCTGTAAAATCAAATGATGTCATTAGAGATCCGGGTTCTGATGTCAGCATGCCAGGGATTTGGTTAGAGATCTGTCATCTCCCAATGTCAACACTATAAAGACGGTGAGGCCCCATGATTGTTCTGTTAAAAGGGGAAAACGCATAACCTTAAGCCTGCATGTAACAGTCTCCTTAAAAAATATTAAATATATCAAAATTAAACCTAATAGGCTGCCCCAAAACAGAGATAATAAATATTAATATGTTAATTTACATAAAAAAAAAAAAAAAAAAAAAATTGAAATACCTAAAAAAACTGCTACGCTATATAGTCCTTACTCAATTAAGAACTGATTTTTATTAAAATTTTTAATGCCCTAAAAAGGGCCAAAATTTTTTAACTTTTAATTTTGGCGGGCTTTTGAAATCCGATTTTTTTTTTTTGTTAGTCGGGTTAGATTGGGTCTTCATTCAAATTATCCTGCTATGGGTTGTTGAAAAAAATTGTTTTATTTGGTCTATGCCTTCCAGCTTTGAATGCCCCCTACAAAAAAAACAAATTAAAACGGTTTCTTCCAGAAAAAACTAATAAAATACATTTTTCTCTGATAAACTAGGTATAATTTTATCTCTTTCTCAAATTAAAACAATCCTCAACAAGAAATTGGCATATTTTAATGAAGACCAAAAATCTAAGCCCGTTTTCTACCAAAAAATCCTAATCTGATATTTCAAAGACGCCAAACATTAAAGGTATGATTGCCCCTAGTCCCGGGAATTAAAATTCATTTAATAGTGCATATCCATTTCTTTAGAAACGGGGCAGCTTTGCATGTAATACTCCAAATGCAAATGTCTTTTGGGCATGATCAGGGCAACGAACACGATCACCTCAAAGGCCCAAAGAAAAATCATATCCCATAAAAACTTTTTTAAAACTGTAAAAGTAACACATGTTGTTTACGTGATTGAATGTAAATGTTCAATGCAATACGTAGGCAAGACCACCCCGTCCTTTACAATTTCGTTTTTAAAAATTGGTCATTGTTGCTAGCACCAAAAAAAGTGATCTTTTACAAAGCATAGCAAGACACTGCACAGAGGACATAATAAAGATTTTTCAGTTTTCAACATTACCTATAGACAGTGTTAATTGTGATTTTACCCAATCGTTCCAGATTCTTCAAAAAAAAGAAAAGTACTGGATCTTCACACTACAGATTTAAGGCCAAGGGTTAAATGAAGTTTAAACGAAACTATTTAACATTGGTCCATTTTTAGGCATTACAATTTAATAAAAATGCAGTTCTTAAAAGAGTAAAGGGCTATATGGTAGCAGTTTTTTTAGGTATTTCAATTTTT
>JAODAL010044672.1:0-32652 GCA_025379985.1 Phyllomedusa bahiana | reverse complement strand
CAAAAGGGGTTAAAAATATCCAATATTTTTTACACAGCAGACACAATGTACCATTAGAACACTGGATTGATGGTTGTTGAAAATGGGCCTCTATACATCTATGTAGATATTGCATTAACAACCAGATATTTGTAGCTAGAATAGTCATTTAACACATTAACAAAAATAAGTGACCCCGAACTTTTGAATGGTAGTGTATATATATGTGTATACATATAGAATCTCCCGCTTTGTCCTGCTCATGTAGCTTAAATATATATATATATATATATATATACATATGCACTGTATATATAAACATACACATCAAATCCATGGGTATATTACAATGAGCAGGACAAACGGGGAGATTCTGCTTATATAAACAGATGAAATAATACATTATATGTTGAACTATATTAACTATTAAAAAATACTATACATTTAGATTATCTGCATATTCTTGTTAAAGGGGCTATGACTAGTGGTATTGATGGTTTCAATGTTTACTGCCCAGTGGAATATAGAGGCTGTAGAGGCTACTGTCCTGATGTATAGACTATATTAAGTTCTTTGTCAGTGAGTCACATATACTACCTAATTACATGGAGTATACAATATATAGTGATTATATGTATGCAAAGTTTTTACTTCCTATCACCTCCTAGACATCACATGAAAGATGGGGGGAGGATGCAGTCTATGGCAAATGGGGAAATAGGCTTCTTCCTTACAGACTGCTCCCCATGCCTTCCCTCACACAGGGAAAGACTGCCTCCATGCTGTTTCCGTCTCCTTTATAATAAGCATAGATATTCCAGACCAGATACACTGCACTGCACCTTCCAGCGGCACCACAAACAGTACAAGCCTTTCAGTTCTCACATTATGCTCTTCCAAACACAGTAAACTCTCTATTTGTAAGTATGCCCCATGTGAATGACCACTGACCTGCCTTCTATCAACACTCTCTAGGATCTACCCTAGGGAAAAGTGGGGATCCCTGCTTACTATCATTTTTAAAATGTGTCCTAGACACACAGACACTGAATATATAACAAGTGTGTACCCATTTTTTATGGATTTTACTATTCTACAATAATGTTTTGTAACCTTTTATACGGATGGAGTGCCGACATTGTTTTCTTTAAGCATTCAAGATTGCAACGTCTGAGAAGTCCACAGCCTGTTCTGCGCACCCTCCAAGATGTACCCGCCAAGACTGTCTACAAAGCGGAAGTGGTTAGCACTTTACAGCCAGTGAGTTGGACTGTATATAATACTGTTGAATATAGTGCTGCTACTAGGGGTCAGATGCAGGAGCACTGTTTGCCCTCTGTTATTGCACAGTGTTGTCTCTGGTGACCTAGTGGTATACACTTTGCATAGTTGTAGATGACGCTATTGGACATATACTGCCATTCTCATTTGTCCTTACTGATCTTGATATTTTACACAATATTTAGATCCCGAGTGCCCTATTGATATATTTAACAGTGCTTTGAGCTGCAATATGTGACACGGCCTATTGTCTATAGTTGCACTGTTTCTAGCTTTGCGCAATACATTTTAAGCGTCATTGCTGTCTACACTTTGCAGAGTCAGTTTGGGATTTTGTTGCAGGACTGAATAGTACAAATGTCTTAACTGATGGGTAGTATAGTTACTGCACAAGGGCTCCTTTTGTTTAGAATACTTATTAAAATCCCTCTTAATGCATAGAGATTCCTTACTGTAGTCCAGTTATTACAGTCCACAATCCCAGCTGTACAGATGCAAGTTATATTATTAAAATCACCACAGCGCATGCATAACATAATTGTAGACAAAACCTCTCCTGGAGGAACGACTGCCACAGCAAATCTTTTTACATGTAGAGATCTATTTTTATCTTTCTGTACTTCCCTCTGTTTCTCTCGCCTTCATGCATTGGCTGTGAATCTTTCATATCAGAATGACACTACAGTGTAGATTTTGGACCAGTAAAAATGCCAGTCTTATTATGAAATATAACATTGGAATGGATAATTAAATGTTTAATTATATGGTGGGAGTAATAAACACTTTAACCTCAATAGACACATTCATGGTAAAGATATTGGGGTGTCATGAACAAAGTGGAGTTTAGGAACTTCACACCTAGAACAGAACCTTGCACTACTTACTCTAAAGGGATTGTCCAGCTAAATAAAAACATGAGTTATTGCATATAATATATAATCTTGTTGCAGTTAATTTACCTTATAGTTAAACTGTGCATGTATATTTCAATTTGAGACCCATTCCCTATGTCTCTGCAACGGCACTTCTGTGTTGGTCCCAAACCTTTTCTACTGAGGGTGCTATTACTCAAAGGGGGAATGAGGAATGTTTTAAGATATATCCTATGCTGATCTTTAAATAGAAGAGGTTGGATTAGGATGCTGCAAATTTGGTACATATCCTGGGGCTGTTTGTACGGTATGCCAGAAACCGAAATCTATGCCAGCTCATAACCCAGACTGAAATTTATACTAACTATGAGCTGGCAGAGACTTTTTATTAAATTTACTCCAAATTTTGGGGTGAATCCTAGTAAATTTGTTGAGCATGAAAAGCCACTCCCCCTCCCATTAATCTATTTTTTAAAAAGTAGCAACTATGGTGCAAAATTTTGAGCAAAGGAGGCTTGTGACTCTTGTAAGTCAGAAACTCAGGTACAAGGCATGATGTTTTCCACTGCTGTGTTTTGTGGTGCACTTAAAAATGCATTTTTCAAAAGGCACATGCGTATTATGTTTGTTAGCAATGCTGCCATGCCCTGCTTACCTCTCAGCCTCCATGCCCACCGTCTTGGTCCTTGCTTATGTTCAGCACTCAGCATCCCTGGCTCCTGTGCTGTTATCCCTATTGCTAGCTCTAGTTTCAGATTTTATGTCCTGTCATTTGGTTTTCAGCCATAGACCTCCTATGTTCATACATGCACGGTGACTTTTGTTTCTTAAAGGGCCAGCAAATACCACTGGAACTGACGCTCTCCAGTTGCTTATCACATAAGCTTTTTTAAGGGTCCCTTCTTCCTGTGTCTGAGCAGCAAGGTCCGGTTGGTTCTGTACTCTTTAAAGGTGTGTATTTTAATCTCTATCTTTGGTTTTGACTTGAATGACTTACTGACCACATCCTGCTGTTTGCTGCGTACCCTGACCTTCTACTAGTATTTAATACTGCATGAAATCCACCTGTCCTGACCACAGGCTGCCTATTTATAATTTCTGTCTTCTGCCTTGGTACCTTGATTTGGTGACTTCAGTCCATTCAACAGTCAGACATTATGGATTATCTGTGGAAAAGTCCTCATCATATTGCGGAAGTTAAGGGTTAAGAATAAAAAAATTCCTTTTACTTGATTTTGCGCAATGCCAAATCCACAGCAATTCAAAGGGTCCATACTTTTGGTGAATATTGCAACATGGTAAGTATTATTGATCACAAATGTAAAACACAGATGAATTTTAAAAAAACATATATCTTTAGATGTGGTTTTCAAAAAGGTAATATAACTTTAATGTGCCTAAAAAATGAACAATGTTCAGGAGGGAAGAAGGGGCATTGCAGGGCCTACCAATGTGTTATAATGGCTGTGACAGCAAACCTGTGTAAGGGGTAATACTTTTGTTGGGTTGTTTACAATAGCGGGTTTCCATGGGAAACTAGGCAGAAGGATGGCCTGGTTATGGCAAGGGAACAAGTAATAGCTCAGGCAGGCAGTTTGGGCCTGTGTATGTCATGTGCTGAGAGTCAGGAGGAGCTGTGCGGCCAATCAGCAAGCCTGAGGGGAGGAGCTGGGCTGAGGAGAAGGGGGGCCAGCTTGTGCAGAGGGGGAAGCTGTGGTTGGGGACAGAGTTGTCAGTAGGAGGAGAGGAGACAGTGACGGGGGAGAGAGAAGTGTGCCCCTCAGAGTTGTAGTGGCCATGAGGGGTGGAAAATATTATTGGTTGTCATTCAGAGAGAGTAGAAAGACATGTCCTTGTATATAGTTTCAATTTGTTAAAAGTAGAGAATATCCGGGAGAGGCCGGAGGGAGGTCTCCAGTCTAGTGTCAGTGAGTGTCCGGAGGAAAGGCATCGATCCAAGGAGCAGCGAGAAGTTCCGCAGGAGGCTTGAACCATAGTGGAGGAAGCCACTGAGAATGGTCAGGTAGAGCAGTGAGGTGGACAAGAGGAGGACCCTTCATTAGCTGCGTGTGTGGATGCGGAAGCTGCTGGGTGTCGGGACATGAGCACACTGTATGTACTGCAACAGCTGCTAAGGATGAGAGTAAAAGCCTCATCAATCCCAGAACAGTTGTCGTGTCAATTGATTATCGCCGGTGCGCCACATGTCTCAAACACTGCACCTGTCCCCTATATGGGCAATGGGCAGATGCAGATGTGGTCCCGCCATTATACCTTCCTGTCTGTTACACCAGCCTAGAGCTATATTCTGCACCACTTTAATTCACTAGCTAAATGATATGTAAACATGTATGAAATGGACAGAACCACAAGGGGGCACTACGTCCTAGGGGGTCTCCCAATTATCCTAGGATGTGTACATGCAGCACGGAGGAAGAAATCACACCACACTCATGCTGGTCTGAACAAACTTCCGGTTTTATTGAGCAGCAACATCAGAATATATAGAAGCAGCAATTATGCCGTGTGCAGAGTCATACGTAAGCATTTCGTAGATATCATGTGGCATACATAGACTATCTCTATTTGTTTCCCTTGTCAGTCTCCTTGTTTCCCATTCTTGTAGTTCTAGAATAGAATTTGTATAGTTCCGTGAGGCGCCGCCATCTTTGTACCAAGCATGTGTATTAACCCTTAACACAAACAGGGTGTGCCTAGACACAGGAGCCATCTGTTGAATGAAATAGACATTTCACCTAAGGGTATGTTCACACGGCTTATTTTGACGTGGTTTTGGACGAGGTTTTCAGAGCGTTTCCGCTCCCAAAACCTCACCTGAAACACGCTTCTTCAGAAGAGGTTTTAGAGACGTTTCTCGGCGAGATTTTGGATGAGGTTTTCAAAGAGGTTTTCACCCATACAAATTAATAGCCAGGACAAAAAACACGCCGAAACCGTGGCAAAAACGCACCAAAAAACAAACCAAAACCTGCGCCTAAAACACGCTTCAAGAATTGACCTGACACTTCTTTTTCAGCGCTTCCAAAGAAGCGGGTAAAAACCTCGTTGTGTGTGAACTACAACGAGGTTTTACATAGGAATCAATTAAATGAACTGGGGGCGTTTTGGAAGCATTTTGGATGAGGTTTTGGGCGAGGAAACACTCTGAAAACCTCGTCCAAAACCACGTCAAAATAAGCCATGTGAACATGGCCTAACACATTCCATAACATGAAGAGTTGATAAAAGACGCCAAAGGAGCTGAACTCTACCACAAAGATTGTACTCTGTGGTATATAAAATATATGCTGCACAAATATCTGACAAGCCAGGCTCTCTGATTCAGTTATGTTGGACACATTAGGAATGATGCCACAATATTTGGACTTAATAGTTTTTTTTTATTTAGGATACGAATCCATTGAAAAAGGTCCAGATAGACCAAAAAGTCCAGATCCAGAATTTAACTATAAAGAATCAGTATAAGCACCCAGAAATATAGAAAAACTAAGCAGCTGGAATGTCCGACAAGTACTAGATGGCAAAGTACATTGAACAACAGCTGTTTTTCAATGTACGCTGTTGTCTAGTACTTGTCGGCATGCGGTGTAGTTAGTGCACATTGAGGTTCAGTGCATATTGATGCTTAGGGCTTTTGATGTAACAGAAATGGTGCAATACAATGAGCATAATACACTCAGCACTTATTTATAATACGCACATTATTTATAACACAAACATTGACGTTGTTTAATATACGCTGCTGTCTAGCACTTGTCGGCGTGCAGTGAAGTGCATGTAGAGGCTTAGCGCTCTTGATGAAATAAAAAAGAGTGCAATATAATTAGTATAATACACTGAGTACAGTGTGAATTAAGGCTGAAAACACTGGGTTAATCAAGGCGCAGCCAAATCATTGCAACATCGGGGAACACTTACAGTATTGCATGTTCAATATAAAAAAATTTTTTATACGGCTACTAACCATCTATTGTGGCACGGACATTAATAAGGTCGTGTCAGCCTACATGTAGGGAAAACATTTTATTGCAAGATAAGAAATTAGCGCTGATGTCTTTTATCTGATCTTCAGATCCAGAATTTGCAACATCTATGTGAATGTCAATATTTGTACCAGATGTCAGTCATTTATCATCACCATTGCACTTGTTTGATATATGTTATATATGTCACCCCCTTCAAATGTACAGGGCCCTGGAATCAATGGCGCTCTAAAATAACTAATAATATCTTTGTAAAATCTGTACATGTGGATCTGATAATTATGTGGGTATTTTTTTATTTATTTTTTAATATGTGGATAATAAAGTTTGGATATTTTATCAATATTTGGGAGTTCCATTGAAACTGTTTATATGTGTTCATTCAAATGAGACTGACACCAAGGACCACTTATATGAAAACAGTCTAAAACTCATTTTGTTTACAATAGCAATCAGAGCTCCCATTTAATTTTTCCAGAGCACTATATGAAATTAAAGGGGCGCTCTGATTGGTTTCTATGGACAGTTTTCATGCATGTGGCCCCAAGTATATTAAAGGAGTACATAGAGACTGCGGGTGACATGTATGAAATTTGGCGTTAAAACGCCAAATTTCATGCACCTAACATAAGTCTAGAATGCACCTGATTTATGAACCACTGTAGAGTGGGTTCATAAATCAGGCACATTCTAGCACTCGGGCGACATTTCTGGCTCAAGTATACCACTTTGAAAGTGTTCTACCTGTTCCAGCTGTAATGCACCTAGAATTGCCATAGCGAAGCTACAAATATGTAGCCTCGCTACGGTTCTAGTGCGCTCTGCCTCCCGCATCCCGAAATCGGACGCATTACAAAGTGCCGCAGGAGGGGTGTGCGGGAGATTTAAAAATGTATGAACGGGGCTTCGCCTGATATCGGGCTGAAAAGACGCCAGATATCTGGCACAGCCCCATTCATACATGTTGACCTGCCTGTCCAGATGGAAGGCATTGTGGATGACATGTCACAAAAGAGGCGCCGCCACAACAGTTGTAAGGCATATTAAATGAGTTGATGGTGCGCCCAAATGTATGAACCTGTCATATGTGGGTTCATAAATCTGGTATGTGGTATGCCTTGCCCAGCATAGCATATCTTAGGCGCATTACTAGCATATTTAGGCTTGTAATGTAGGGGCACTCAAATGTGTTGTGCTTGGCGCAAACTGCACCTAGTTTTGGTTTACGACTGTTCATGCATATATAGAATAGGGCTACACCAAAAATTGGCACAGCCAAAATCTGACATGTCGCCCCGTGTGTTTTGGTCAACCAAAATGGAAATCATAAATCTTCTATGCAAATGTTGGTAAGAAAAACTATCGACATTGCTACGCATCTAACATTAGTTTACATGGGTCTAAGTTGGACGGATATAACTTTTTCATGTAAGTGCACATTATTCCTAAAAGTGTAGAAACTAGATATCCAAGAGTGCATGCATGTTTTCTATTGGACATCTATGTAGATATCCAGAACATGCCCTATCACAGCAGTCCAGTACATGAATTATAAGGTTAAACCTGAGACTTGTAATATTCAAAGATTAATATATTTTAATAAAGAACTGATCCTTACTGATAAGCCTTCAGATTAATTAAAGGAATACACATAGACCAATATAGAGTGTACAATAATACTGTGGCAGGTCTAGTAAAAAAATATTATAACACTGGGGAAATCCAGCCCATTGATCTCATGGGTTAGCACATAATAACGGTCATATATTCTGCTGATAACATAGGCTATATTTTCAGAGAAGTTTAACATTTATTTCGGAGAATAGAAATGAAAGTTATATTTTATTCATTATATCGCCTTTTATAATTCTAAACTTTTCTTTTCCTTTTTTGTTTCTGCTTTAAAATATTGTACATGTGTTGAAGTAGGGCAAAGTCAAGTCTAAAGCATCTAGCAGAATTACTATTGGACCCAGCATGTCAGGTTCTGACACTGCTCCGGGATCAGAATTAACTTTAGGGATCTGGTCTGGAGTTTAAATTAGTTTTAAGGATCTGACCTAGGTTTTGAATTCATTTCAGGAGTGGGGTCTTGGGTCTAAATGAGTTTAGTGGTCTTGTCTGTGGTGTGAGTGAGTTTTAGGATAAGGTTGGCTTGGACCTTCAGCTAACTGCTGAAATAGGTATGTAGACCAAAACTAACTAAATATCACTATACTAGAGAAAGAGAGCAAGATCTACTAAACACTTGGGGTATAAAGAACTCAGGAGTTGCAGATTTGACACTCTTTTCGCTAGACTACTTTACTAACAAAATGATATAGGTCAAGCTTGTTGCTAGTAGTTCTAGAATTTAAGGATTCATCTTGACATTAATTGAAAGAAATATAAAGAAATATATTTTATATGATGCTTATAGGTGTGTTCCCATCTGAGACACCTATGCCATATCAATAGGATATGCTTTGCTGTACTTGGAACTCCCTTGGAACAGGATTTAGAGTACTGTATAATCGCGACCTACTCTCTGTTCTGCCGGAAAGATTTGGGGGCCTGTTCTCAAAACAGGTGCAGGTCCCGGAGGTAGAACCCAATTATATCAGACAGGGATAATTCATAAATTGCTGAGACAGGAACACCCTTTTAATAAAGGTTCAGAGTCATTGTCACCTCACCTACCCTTCATTGCTAGCTCACACATAGCACATTGCTAGGTAGGGGGCAACAGTGAGCACGGAATGAAGCTCATTTAAATAAAAAATGACTATGAAAGTTGTGTTGCATACAGATACACACTGGGACATTTATATCTGCACAGTAACATCGTGTTATTCTGATGACCAGTGGTCAATCTGGCCTTGGACAAACCATGGCTGAAGCTAGGTTATCTTAACATAAACTTTACAGTGGTCTGAGGTTTGCAGTCCGGTGGGTCCCCATAATAGATTGGAAGTCCCATATTCAGGAGCCTCATTTTTAAGTCACAGTGGAGAATATTTACAAACAGTGTCTAGGTGACCGCCATGTTCAAAAGCAAGACAAACAGTCCTTAGATTCCTTTGGAAATTGTGTAATAATCAATTTCTGTTGTGATGGTGCTATAAGATGAGTGATCACTTTCCACACATATTACAGCTGATTGTTGGGGTCCAACCCAGAACAACTTATGATCAACTTATTATTTTAGAACTTTTTTTAAAAAAACAAAAAGGATTAAAAAAGGATTAACCAAAGTGGACAGACTAGATCTGAGTAATGAAGTTTGGCTGAAGCAGGGACATGATGTCACATACTGTGCAAACCATGAGTAACATTAGTGTCATTAGTCCATGTCCTACTTTCCCATAGCGACTTGTCAATTACGTCTTCTCACGCAGTTTTTGTTCCTGCTTTCAAGTTTACTTGAAGAATTTGTCACAAAATCTTCGGCCCAAATGTTACCTTGTCACTTCTAGGCTCAGTGTCTGCTTGAGAAGTGTCACCTTCAATTGGGCGGCCAAACCGCCAAAGTTTCCAATTGTCACACATGACCGTGCATTCTTCTTCCAACTTATCAGCACTGATTTATGCTAAGCTGCCGGCAAGCAAACTTGGCTTTCAGCCGTATGTTATGAAGGGCGCTATCCATTTATTTCCTGGCTGCCAGGAAAAATTCATTGTATTAGGTATATTAACAAAAGTGTAACATGTAGCAGAGCTGAATTTTTCATTTTACGCTATTGGGCTGCATTAAATGTATATAGCAATAAGTGGCAATAATACCAACAGGGAAACAAATTGACAGGGGTTTATTATTTAAGATATTGAAAAATATTCAGCAAGGGAGCATAAACTCTTTTGGTGCCTAAGGCAGGGGATTCAGAGTTCAGCAAACACCACAGCTACCAACCATCACTACTGCTGTGCATGTATCTCGTTGGGCCCCAAGAAAAATCGTTACCAGACCTCCTAAACTAAAGGTCACTTATAATGTATGATAATTTATCATATAGAGCAGAGGGCTCATTGGACGCCCTCATGCACTAGGGCCTAGGTGTGACTGCAACCTCCCTACTGTTACATGTAGTTTTAGACAAAATTATCCATACCCATGATCTGGTAATCAACTGTTCTATTTGACAGCTTTGCATGGATGTTTATGATAAGCTTAGCTGTGCTATATGATATAAGCTCAGCTATTTTATGCCAAGTTCAGCACTACTGCATATTACAAGCACGGCTCTTCCACATCTGACAAACTCAGATTTACTATGTGATTCAAATTGGGCTCTTAGACATCTGACAACTCAAAAGTGCTGTGTGATAGAAGCAGAAATGTTTTATATCTGAAAAAATCA
Organism: Phyllomedusa bahiana; assembly: GCA_025379985.1. Classification (NCBI taxonomy): domain Eukaryota; kingdom Metazoa; phylum Chordata; class Amphibia; order Anura; family Hylidae; genus Phyllomedusa; species Phyllomedusa bahiana. The sequence goes on along the minus strand of JAODAL010044672.1, from coordinate 22,179 downwards.
GCTCTGCTATACAATGCAAGCTGAACGCTCCTCCATACCTCACAATTTCAGGTCTGCTATATGGTAAAAGGTCCAGCGCTGCTGTGTCATACAAGCGAACAAACTCAGCTCTCCAATACAGCACATCTGACAATGTAAGTCCTACTTTATATTAGAAGCTGGGTTCCTCTACGTCTTACAAATTTTGTTATGTTATATGTGACCAGCTAAGCTCTTCTACTACTGCCAAATGAATGGGGTTGTCTGGATCTTTTGGAAAAAATGGCTGTTGCCATAAACAAAAACACATAATCATCTTTGCATTGACTTCCATTTCAGTGCTGATGATGTTGGTGGTCTCCCTAGTTCTTCAGTTCACTTTTAGTGCCTCATCACTTCTGAACAGTGACATCAGGCAATGGCTGATCAGTGGCTGCAGCAATGATGAGCTGACCGTAGGGAGCTAGAAATAAGCAGAGACCACCGGCAGCATTCATGCTGGAAAAGGGGTGAGTACAAAGGTGAGTATGTGTTTTTTTTAATTTAACTTTTAATTTATGGTTGCAGCAGAATATTAAATTGATTTTTTTTTTTAAATGGACAACCCCTCTCATGCTAGGTGCTCACCATATTATTTGTTACGTTGCAGATATCCATCGGTGAAAAAAGGTACTCCGACGAATACTGTGTCATTCATAGGACAAACATAGTCCTATCTGGGTTATATTTTCTAAACATGCCAGCACTTCACTGTTCCTGGGGAACACAAAAACGGGGTCTACTATGATTTTGTGTTCTGCACCAATAGTATATACTGCCGGAAAATAGAGCAAATATAGTTGAATGTGACTATGTTTGTTCTATGAATGTCTTTGTTCCACATTGTAGCAGTACAATATGCGTAATCTTGTCCTGCCAGTCAATAGGACAGATGGAAATTTTAATGAGTAGGAGTATATAATAGCCCCCAAACTCCACCCCCCCATAGGTTTTTATACCCTACAGGATATAAACCAGGTGCAAGGTTCAGACTATTTTCTTAAGATTAGTATACTGTATTTCTATGTTATGTAGATTTTTGCCTTCATGTTATTGGGAATATGAGTGGATACAGAAGAGGACACTTCTACAGTACACCATGACATGATTTTCAGAGCATCCTTTAAGTTCAAATTGAGCTTCTTTCTATGCTTTAGTTGCATGAAGCAATAGCCTGAGTAACATACTTACAATCTGGAGGTTATTTGGACCAGAGATGAGATGAGCTATGAAGTGTGGGCCCCAGAGGGAACTCCAGCTTCGCCAGAAGGCTATGTTGATAAACCTATTGATGAATGGCTGCACAGAAAAACTATCAGAGGTGGGAGAAGCACTTCACACAGTCTTTCTATCTAGGATTCCTGGTCTCCATGGGAACCGGATGTCCTCCAATTTTAATCAATCGAGGAAATGTTATTCATGCTCCCAAGGAAAGCCCGAAAGTCACGTGGTAACAAGACTAATGACAACAGCAAGTCAGTGGTCATTCTGGGCTGAATGTCCTGCCTTCTGGAACGTCAATGTTGACAAGCTTTAAAAGTTCCCTTCTGTTAGCTCTCAGTCCTCACGCCCCACCAACAGGTCATGTTTTCTGGCTATCCTTAGCAGTGCACAAGTGATTTAATTATTGTCAGTGCCTTCTGTGGGATATCCTGAAAACATGATCTGTTGGTGGGGCGTGAGGACTGGAGTTTTGGAACCCCTGGTCTAGTATAATCTTATCTATCCCCCCTGGAGTGTAATCGAGCAACCATTTTGTCATTAACTACTATTTGTGATGAGACTATGTAGGGATAAGTAGTAGCTGAAGTAAAGTGAGATAAAAAAAAAATGTTCCAGGAATATTGGTTTTAGCACAAATACTCTTTTTCAATGACAGTGTATCTTTAAACTGACAAGCCTGGTTCTGCTATATAGTAGCAGCTGATTTTTTTTTTCATCTGACAAACAATATGATGCAAGCTGGGCTCTTCTATATCTGTTGTATTGACATTTACAATGATGAGTTACACTGATTTAGTCATTATGGTTATAGCAGATATCTATACATGGTATTCCCCATTACATGTGTAGTCCATTGGTGTTGGGGCAGATGATATGTAGTATGACTGTTGGATTGTCCCCCAAAAATTGCTTTAGTCTGACACATAGGCTTAACACAGAAACTGTAATAAGGTAAGAGGCTTTTAATAAGACTATTCAGTCATTGGATCAGTTAAAGTAAGGTTGGAAAAGTATTCACATCATTTAAAAGTCCTGCTTATTAATATTTCATATTTAAGGTGGAATTTTCCTTTTAGATGAGCTCCCTTACATGCTATTGCATGTTAGATAGACTAAAGGGACACTATGTAATCAGGAATCAACACTCGATTGTGCTTACTAGGGCAGAATAAAACAATGACAAGTCATCAACACATATCTTTGCAAATCATCAAGCACAAAACCGTACAGAGCCAAACAGCTGTATTCATACAAATCGCAAATGTAATAGTCATGTATATTTGGGGCCAGAAGTATTTGCACAATGACACAATTTAATAATTTTGCCTTTGTATGGATGAATTTAAACTGAGCCATCAATATGTCATTGAGGTAGAAATGTTTTAATCCAAGAGGTTTATGTAAAATGGACAATTGACTATTGAGCAATTTTATGGTCTGGGCGGCCATTAACTCTGTATTTCATGACAAACTAAGGAAATAAAAGGTCTGGAGTTGGTTCCAAGTGTTGAGGTTACATTTGGTATCCTTTCAAGAATTCTCAATGTGTGGATGGTCCAAAGAGGTGTCAATGCAAGTGAGGGTAATCTAATAGAGAGCTAAAAGAAAGTTTGGCCAAATCAAGCCATTTGTTACATTCTTAGAAAGAAGATACATGCCAGCAAGATCAGCAACACCAAAAGACCCGGAAAAGTGCAAAAGATGTCTACAGCATGTATATCTGATAGGTGGGGGTCCCAAGATTATTTTTCTATTTCTATAACTCCCCTAGACCTGAAGAAAACTACCGTATTTTTCGGACTATAAGGCGCACATAAAAGCCTATGATTTTCTCAGAAATTGACAGTGCGCCTTATAGTCCGATGCGCCTTATATATGAATCAATTCTTCACTTGGGATTTTAGGCTTTGTCAGAACTTATTTAGGTACAGCTAGTTTAGTGACACTGATTTGTGACTGATTTTGCAAACTGATTTGCAACTGATTTACAATAGTAAATACGTTCCAAAATCAGTTACAAATCAGTTGCAAATAAGTGTCACTAAGGCTATGTTCACGCAGCTGATTTCAGAACTGATTCACGTCGGATTTCCGATGTAAATATGTTCCGAAATCAGTTGCAAATCAGTTGCAAATAAGCTTCACTAAGTGTGACACGTATTTCGCGATACGGCACGGAAATATGTACATGTATTGACTTTTGTTACAAGTTTACAAGTTGAGAGTTAGGCCTCGTTCACACGGCTTATTTCGCCGCGTATTTGCCGACGGATTGACGATCGTCAATCCGTCGGCAAATCCGTCTACGAAATAAGTCACAGCTATTTTCTATTGAAATCAATAGAAAATACGGCTCGTCGTTCACACGACGCGTAGTTCCGTTCCGGATTGCCGCCGCGGATTGACGACGGCAATCCGGACGGAAAAACAATTCACATGTCAATTATTTCCGGACGGATTCACCACCTACAATGATTGGAGATGGTGAATCCGTCGGGAAATCAGTTACAAATACGTGCCACACTTAGTGGCACGTATTTGCAACTGATTTTCAACTGATTTCAGAACGTATTTACATCGGAAATCCGTTGTAAATACGTTCTGAAATAAGCCGTGTGAACGAGGCCTAAGTTTACAAGTTGAGAGTTAGGCCCCGTTCACACGGCTTATTTGCCGACGGATTGGCGCCGTATTCCGCGCCGGATTTGCGCTTCAATATGGCGCCAATCCGTCGGAGTCATTACGGTAATCCATGCTCTCATAGAGAACAGTGGATTCCGTCGCTCCTCCCCGCTCGGCAAATCGCCGCGTGGGGGAGAAAGTGACATGCACATTATTTACGGTGCGGACGCGCCGGTAAACAATGCATTGTCTATGGGGCCGGGAGCGCGCCCCGCCGCGCTCCGGCCCCGCCCCCGTCCCGCCCCGTATTCACGGCGGATTTGTGCGCTCAATACGGCGCACAAATCCGTCGGGAATAAGCCGTGTGAACGGGGCCTTATTGTGAAAGTGTTGAATGAAGCTTGGCTTGCGGTTTGAGCTTTGTTTCATTTAATGTGCCGCGCCTTATAATCCAGTGCGCCTTATATATGAACCAAGAAGATTTAACAGGCGCTCATTGATAATGCGCCTTTTAATCCGGTGCGCCTTATAGTCCGAAAAATACGGTACATGTGCAAAACCCGATCCACATCTAAATTCAGTTTGTGGCTGTATGCATCTGTCTAGTTTAGTGGAATATGGATCTCAATAGATGTGGTTTCCATTGGTGGAACCCCACCTCTGAATGATTTATGGCATATTTGGTGGTCCAATAAAACCTCTGATTCCCAATATGGCACCCATAGAAGTTTTTGGGACCCATCAGTACATTTTCATGCCTCTAATTACATTGGCATCCTTCATCAGATACCATACCATGGAGATTTTCTCTCCTGGAAACATTTGGGTTGACATGTATGTACAGGGCTGCACCAGTATTTTGGTGTCCTTTCAGCCCAAAAACTGGCGCAACCCTGTTCTCTACATTTATAATGAGGCACATTATGAGGTGCTCATGGCACTTTGTAATGCGCCTAAGATATTGGGGCATTCTGGAGGCATGTTGCACCATAACCATATGATTCTACACATTTATGACTGTAGGATGGCAAAACTGGGAGCATCACTGCCAGAACAGGCAGACCAAGATAATAGTGCTTTACCTGAACCTGAGTTAACGTTTTGGAGCTGGAAAGTGCCTAATCTATGACCTGCAGTAGAACAGGTTCATAAATTCAGACACATTCTACAATACAAGAAAACTGTCATCTGGGTGTCAAAAATCATACATGTCGTCCTTGGTGTCTCTTTACTGAACCAGTCTTCACCTGAAATTTTTGTCTCAAGCCTCCCAGTCTTATTCCTTTCCTTCTTATCAAGGTCTATCAATAATAAACCTTACCCGTTTTAGGTCAATTAAGATTACCACAATTATTTATATTTGACAAATGCCCGAATACTTAGAGAGAAAATGTTTTAAAGCATTTTTAGTACTTTCTGCAATTTCAAAAGTTTCCATACACTGGGATTACTATGCCTTTAAACAATTTGGGACAGCCTATTTGATGATGTCTGATGATCATGTCTTTGGAAGCTTCTGAGAGGTTTATTGGCAACATTTGAGTTAATTAGAGACATACCTGTGGATGTATTTTAAAGCACACTAGAAACACACTGCTTCTGTGTGTAACATCATGGGAAAGTCTAAAAAATATCAGCCAAAATATCAGGAAGAGAATTTTGGACTTACACAAGTCTGGATCATTTTTGGGTGCAATTTCCAGATACAAAGGGTGCCTTGTTCATCTGTACAAACCATTATACACAAGTACAAACAAGATGGGAATGTTCAGCTATCATACCTCTCAGGAAAGAAATGGATTCTGAGTCTCAGAGCTGAATGTGCTTTGGTCTGACATGTGCATATCAATCCAAGAACAAAAGCAAAAGCCCTTGTGAAGATGCTGGCGGCAGCTGGTAAGATTATGTCATTATCCACAGTGAAACGAGTACTATCTCAACATGGGCTGAAAGGCCACTCTGCCAGGAAGAAGCCATTACTCCAAAAGAAACATACAAAAGCCAGATTAATGTTTGCAAATTCACACAGGAACAAAGACCTACATTTCAGGAGACATGTCCTGTGGTCTGTCGAAATTAAAATTTAACTGTCTGACCATAATGACCATTGTTACATTTGGAAGAAAAAGGGAGAAGCTTGAAGCTTGGAAGCCTAAGAACACCAACCCAACTGTGAAACATGGGGGTGGCAGCATCATGTTGTGGGGTTGTTTTGCTGGTGCACTTCACAAAATAGATGGCATCATGAGGAAAGAAGATTATGTGGCAATACTGAAGCAGCATGTCAAGACATCAGCCAGGAAGTTAAAGCTTGGGCGGAAATGAGTCTTCCAAATGGACAATGACAAAAAACATACTGCCAAACTGGTTACAAAGTGGCTTAAGGATAACCAAGTCAGTGTTTTGGAGTGGCCATTACATAGGCCTGATCTCAATCCGATTGAAAATTTATGGGCGAAGCTGAAAAGTCAGGTGTGAGCAAGACAACTTGCAAACATGGCTCAGTTACACCAGTTCTGTCAGGAGGAATGGGATAGAATTCCTACCAACTATTGTCAGAAGCTTGTGGAAAGATATCCAAAACATTTGACCCAAGTCATACAGTTTAAGGGCAATGCTACCAAATACTAATGACATGTATGTAAACTTGTGACTTTGCAGAAAGTCATAAAAATGCCTTTAAAAAATGTTTCTCTCTTTTTTCTGGCATTTGGCAAATATAAATAATTTTATTAATCCTAATTTACCTAAAACGGTGAAGGTTTACTCTGCTTTTATGTCAGATAGAGAGAAAAACATTGATATGTGTCTTTTTATATAGTATATGTAAACTTCTGGTTTCAACTGTATCTGATTTTATGAGACACAATCCTATCACTAATATAGTAGGGGACACACTGGGATTATACATAAGGTAATGAACATCTCAATGGGTTGCAGGCTCCCACCAAGAAACCTATCACAACAGTTCTAATATATTTTCTACGATTCTAGCCTAATTATTATCCCCTTTTAATTTGATATGATATATATTTCTCCATATGTCTAGATGGTGGAGGTGAACCGATTTAATGTAAGAGTCTGAACACCATAATGGTTAATATTTCACAGAATTATAAGCATACATTTCTAAAGTGTGTCTACTGGCTATATCTCTGCCCTTGTCATGCTTAAGCCTGGGGTCTGCTGTCAGTCACCCGAAGCTGATTAATTCCCTAGTGGCAAGTTGTTAAGAGGTGACGTGCTGAAAGAGTCACATTGTTATCTGATCTAATAAAACTTAATTTACAGCAACATTTCGAATAATAACTTGAAACAGATTTTTAAATAGCCAATTAGGGTATTATGGGATAAAAGAAGGGACATCCCTCAATTTAACATGTTGAATTTTTAATCATTAACTATAAATACTGTAAACGCAAAATGTGGAAATACAATGCTATGAGCCAGTTGCATAACTATAAAGGTTGAAGATAGATAGTCAGATGACAGAGCAGGGGCCCGAATCAGGATTAGAACATGAACTATCAAATCTAATAAGTGATATAGAAGCTTAATCCAGAAACAAAGCCAAGATCATAGTTAAAGCAAATCTAAAGGGATTGCTTCACGTTCAGTTTCACAGAGCCACTGCCAGCTTTAGACTCGCACATCTTGTTCAGGCTGTGGGTGGGTGTATAGCAGTGATTGGCAGATCAGCTTTGCTGTTCCTAGCTATTCCTATTAAACTGACACGATAGATTTATAAAGTGTACTACATAAGGCTACAGAGCTCTTAAAAGTTAAAGCTGCTCAATTAGTTAAGGAGATAAAGGCCGTTGCTAGAGATAAGACTCTGCATACAGTGATTCACCATGAATGGACTGACTGACTGACTGACTGACTGACTGAATGGCAGCAGCTTGGAGCCCTGAGAGATAGAGAGCAGGGAAATGTGTGGAGAAGTGATTGGTAACCAGTGAAACTTGTGTATTCTTACGAGAAAATAAAATCTTCTTTATCTCCTGACCAAAGCAAAATCAGCAAAGCAATGTATCGGTAATAGTCTTCCTTTACCTTTCCCTACATTTTAAAAGCGAATCAATGTAATGAGAAACCCATTTAACAGGAGGATATGCCTTAAACTGTAGACAATGGTTCATTGCAGATTATTCTTTAAATAGGCCACCAGGCATGACATCATCACTCACCACTGACTGTAATATGACGATTGGAGGCTGAAAGTAGAGAGCTTTGACTAAATGTGCAAATGCATCAAAGAAGTAAAGCGAGAGGTAACTTAGGGCAACATGTAATAATGGGGCTGCGCCAGTCTTCTGGCGTCAAAAAGCTGTAGTAGACCTGTTCTACAGATGTATGAACAGTCGCATTCCAATCTTTGGCGCGATAAGCTCCTGCAGGACACTTTTTAAGGCGCCAAAGATTTGGGGTGTTCCGGAGGTGTGTTACACCACATTCATTAGAATTCTTTGATACCAAACCTTGATGCAGAACAGTTACAACAACCAGACCAGGTTAAAGGTAAAGACCCTCAATATTAATATAGTAAGTTTATCTTAATGACACTTCTACATTTGTGTGCAGCAATGTCACAAGGACAGTAATGGATCCTCTTGGTCAGCGCGAGAGATGACTTATTGAACCACATCAAGGAGCAGAGTCTAAGGAGCCCCCCGGTATTCACCAGAACCTGCCGAAAGGCAGGATGGACTTCGCTGTGGTGAACTTCCAGGTCGCTGTCCCTGGCATGGCCACTTGCAGTGACAGCAAAAGTGCAGTCGGTGTACAGGAGGGGTGGACGGGTGGAAAGGTCAAGACTGATGGCAGACAAATGTGGTCAGGTCACTCACGGAGGGTTAGGGCAGGCAGCAGGCAGAAAGCAGTCGTGGTCACAAGCAGAGGTCAAAGTCCAGAAGGCATAAATGAGAAAACTATATCCTTGGGTAAAACACATCAATACACTGGTGGTGGTGAGAGGGGTAAGTATCTAATAAAGGGTCCAGTGCCTGCTGATTGGTAATTAGCAGATGATGGCCCTTTAAATTTCTGAGCGGGTACGCGCATGCCAGGGTCAGCGAGCAGGAGCAGAGAAGGAGCGGGGAAGGGTGAGTTACAAGCGGACCTGGGCAGATACACGAGCGCATCCATGGTCCAGAGCGGGGACCGTGACGTGCATTGTGACAAGTAATGGATCAGAAATGGTAATAGACATTGAAGAGGATGTAGTATAAAAGTATTAGAGCCATATATCAAAATGAAGCATCCTTATATTTCTGTAAAACACAGTTCATAATTTCACTGGTATGAAAGGAGTATTAAAATGCTGTGCACAAATGGCCATTACTGTCGACTTTCGGGTTAGGCTTCTTATTGTATTAATATTATAACAGAAGATATATGACTGGATCTCACAAGGAGCCAGAGCCCGTTACTCTGTGGCCAGCACTTCTGGCTATATAATCAGTTCAACATAAATCTTACGGCCCACTCATCATACAGGTGCCCTTGTGACTAATGAATTTCAGAACAGACTGAAGCTTGATGACCCTTTAAATAACCCATGCAAAAAAATAAAAGACCAGAAACTTCAAAATCCCTCAAGGAAATTTCCTTTCCAGTTAAACAGATTTTATTCCTGAAGGCTTGTGACTGGTGAAGCTGATTAAGTATGGCACAATGTCTCCACATGGCACTGTCTGCAGGAACTGGTGTGTAATCTAGCCAGGCAGATTATATGAAAAGATTGATAAATGAATGATAGATAGATAGATAGATAGATAGATAGATAGATAGATAGATAGATAGATTAAGTTAGCATATTGTCTCAAGATTTTCTTGATATATAAGAGTATTTGTTAATTTCATTACCCTTACTAAAAAGTCTTATGGTTTGTCTCCTTTCACGACCTATGATGGAAATGTCTGGCATAGTTGGTTGCTAATTCCTGAACCGTGATATACATTTTTGTCGAAGGGATCTCATGAGTGTTTTTGATGCACCCACAAGATTAAGTGCCCACAGTAAAGCTGTGTTAAACAGCCCTGCTCTTAAACGAACTGCCAAAAGTGATAACTCTGATCCTAGCTGTTCAACCCTCTTGATTCCGCAGTCAGTAGTAACTGTGGCATCAGAATTGTTTGACAGAGTGATGGGGTTCTCTCTTTCTGACCATTGGCAACCCACAACATGACTGCAGGACACTGATGGGTTACCATAGCAGCTGGAGTCCTAAAAAGTCCCCCAAGTCTACCACCGGTTTCTGCCTATTAAGCCATTCCCAAGGCTTAGCTTGATAGGTTGCCTGTTAAAAAAGTAAAAATTTGGTTACATTGTTAAAATAATATAAACTTGTTTTCCAGTGTGTTTATGCGTTAATCAAGTACTAGTCACCCAGAGCATGAGTCTGTGGTGTCAAGCTGATTTTCACTGTGGGCCACATCAACCCATATGGTTGTCCTCAATGGGCTGTTGAAGAGCCTTGGAAAGTGGCTATGGTGCCTGTATAGGACTGTTACAGCTGTGCCACCTCTTGTGAGTTGGTGAACAAAATGATGTGAAGGTGTACGACAGAGCTCCAAAGTCAATATGGTACTCACTCCTTGTGCATTTAGATTGTAATGCAGGCGTAGTGTTGTTGGACTGAAACGCTATACTGCAACACTGGTAGAAGAAGACTGAAGGGGGGTAATTCAAGAAGTGTGTGATGGAACCCCATTTGGAAGCTGAAAGACCTGCTGGTGAAGAGCAAGTAGTTCTGAGTTTGCCTGCTGAGGAACTATCGGTGGCATGGAAACTGTTAGAAGAGATGGAATGCTTGAGTAGTTGCTGAACCTTGGTTTCCTAAATTTACAGCAGCTACCCAGAGAGAAGTGCAAGAGCAGTACCACACAGCAAGACCCAAGTATCTTCACAGAGGAGAAGTTTATAATCCAACTGAGGAATAATGTCCTGTGTGGTGGTGGGTTATAGGAAACCTTTAATCCGGTCAAAGACTAATTGTTTGCCTATTGCCTTCAGTCCACAGAGAAATAGACTTTATAAGAAACTGTAGGCTGTGTGATATCTTGAGCCCTGTAAGAAGCCACAAGGTCGTCTGTGGAGACTGTGAGAACCCTTCAGTCCTGAATACATAAAGTGACCTGTGCATCATAGTAGATTGGTTACCATATGACCTGTGTAGGTACTGGTCCTGTAGGTCACCACACTGATGAGAAATGCTAGGACACTGAGAGAAGAGAGAAGAAGACTCTCTATCTGCCTATATTAAAAGTATATAGTTATACTAAATAAAGAATATAAAAGTTATATAGTGAAGTTAACCTGTCTGTTGTTGTTGAGCTGAGAAAAGTTAAAACTGTTCTGTGTATGCAGACTTAATAAGAAATGAATAAATTGATAAATGAAGGGCTGGAATGAAGAGGAGCAGGAAGGGAAGTAGGTTTTTTTTATTTTGATGGGAAGCAATTCCTTAGTATTTGATTTTTAAATAAACTGGGAAACTCTTTAAATATTGCAATACCAAATACAGCCCATTCCTGAAAGTGGCACTGTTTCTGAAAAAAAAGGTGATTTTTTATTTTTTTTCAATTCTGGCCCCTTCAATAGAATAATATTACTGATACATTATCTTTGTGAAATATTTAGAGTTAGGGACCTGCTTGATGAGGTTACATTTATGTGGTAGGTGGGTATACCTGATCTGATCAAACCTCTGTTTTATACCTGTAAATAGTAATAATACATCTTAAATGGTAACCTTCATCAGAAAGGAGTAATCAATATTCCTTGAAAAATTTTTTTCTTTTGAATTTTTTGGCAATATATTTTTTATTTTTATAAGTCCTATGCAATTAAAAATTACATATAAAATATTGTCCTTCGCTAGCTGTGAGAGAAATGTTCTGAATAGCAGGGCAGACCAAGCTCACTTTACTTCAGCTGCTGTTTATCTCTATATAGTCTTGTTGCAAATTGTAGGTAATGACATAATTACTTATCTATCCCTGTTCTCTTCACAGGGATAGATAGGATTATACTAGAGCAATACATAAAAGTAAAATATGGTAATCTTTTTCTGCACAGATGAAGGGAGAGGATGTTCACACTTATCAGGTGCTGTTAATAACACTTAGGGTGACATGTATGAATGGGGGATTTTCTTTTTGTATTATTGTCACAACAGCTTGCTCCAGTGTCTATGTCAGGCATGAAGGAATGTGCCGGCTACTTTTTGTCTTTTTTTTTTGCATAGTGCATTTGGAGTATTGGCAGTCTCAATCTTGGTTGCAGATGTTACTCATCGTTCCTGAAGTCCTTAAAATCAGTGTGAATACAGCCTGTTGTCCTGAATGTGTGGAGGCTTTGACCATATAGAAAGGCAAATCTAAAGTCAGGGACCCACCTGATAAGCTTATCTTGATGTGGAAGGTAGGCATACACAATATAATCGAAGTGGGCACTGAGAACCTTTATTTTATACAACGTTAGTAACAGGTGTTGTGCCATTATAACCTTACCATACACAGTCCACATATAAAAGTATAATATAATAATGCCAACCTCAAGAAAGAATAGAAAAAGTTGCACAAGTGTAGTGTGCCCCAGGGGACGGCAAAGGAGAGACGAGGCCTGAGTGGTTGATGTTGGGACTAATTGTCATGGTACAGGTGTCTCCAGGCTCTCTCCCACAGGTGAGAGTTGTCGGTCTTCTGGACAAGTTTCCTGGGATACTCCCTCTGTTGTAGGTTGTGGTAGTAGTGTGGTCCGGCCGGGACATACTGTACCCAAGATGGTAGTAGTTGGTGCAATTGCTCAGACACACACTCATGGAGGCAAAGTAAATGGTAAAAATAATGCTATAATAAATAACAGAATCCCAGTCCTCATAAATAAATCTCTCGATCAACATGGAAATAATCAGCAGGGTGATGGGGAGTCAAGAGCTCCTTACAATAGCGGAGCTATGGTGTACCTGATGAGAGTAGTAGTATCTCTCATGTAAGACACTTGAAGTGTCTCAGTATATAATGGTAATCTAATCCTTCCTCTCCTATTGCAGACGGTGTCAGGGTCTCTGGTAACTGTGATACTCCAGACTGAATTGTCTTTAGTATTCCTGTGGACCTGACAATGGTCATATAGGCTAACAGCTTTCCTCTTTCTCAACTACACACTAGCAGCAGAGCTGCAGATCAGTCTCTCTCACCCTCCTAACTACTCTTCCTCCATATTAGGCCCAGCTGTTCTCTATCTTGCCCCCCACTGCCACACCTTGCTCCCAACTGTCACTTCCTTTTTCTACCCCCTTGTCCAATCAGGTGTTGGAACATTTGATGTGTGGGTCATTGTTGGGTAAAAAACTAAATCCTCACTGGCACAGTGGCTTATACAACACTTTCTTAATGATTTACAACACTATATATACATTACCCATAAATGACACATAATTCACTGTAGCGAGAATGCATCCATGACTCAACCTTACAACGTGCAATACCCAGTAACCCAGTACTGGGGTATTATACAATCGCCTGTGTTTCTATACATTACCGTTGTAATGTGCTGGTGGTAAGCTTTTGCAAAGGTGCAGTCAGGGTTAGGCGATGGGAATGCAACGGTGATACAATGCTTGTTACTACTCTGCAGTCATGGGCCAGTGAAACCCAGTTCTACCCCCACCAACTATGCAATATTTTTCCAGGGAGTAATTATTGTTGGTGTAAAAGCTATAGACATTTGTAGGCACTGTAGTCAAAGAGGCCTTATATCTTCCATTTAAAAGTACAGCGGTATTACTAAGGACACATGATGGCTGAATGCCCACTCAAGGCCCAGAAGCATCAAGTCACGTGTCTGTATCAACCTGAAATTGTCTAAAACCTATTTCCTCCTCCAGTTTCTGCACTTGCAAAATAAAAACCTAAAAGTGCTAAAGCATTTCCCCTTTATAATAAAAATTCAATATTATAGGAGAACAGACAGGTTGAGAAGTGTTTTCACCAACATTATCTGCATTTACTGCTGCTAAAGGATTGACAAATGGGACAGAAAACTTTCACCCCCTCCACAGAGCAAAGTCACGATGCTGTAGATTTCTCAGCTTAGTGGTAATGGTAGGAAGTAGATGCTATATATATTTCATTTCTTCCTACATTATTGTCCAAGGTAATTGAAGAATAGTGAAAAGACAATGGTAGATTATTAGAAGGTTCTGGTCATAGTTTTGTCATTCTGGCAGGTGTAATTTTAACCTAGTGCATTAGATATACAATATGATTTAAAAAAAAAAGTCCAGAAAAGAAGAATAATTACCTGATCCATAATATTGTGGTCAATGGCTGCATAATATAAAATATATACTTTACAATATAAAATCCTAGGATCTATCTATACACTGTTACAGTATGATATCTACATTGTTGCAGTTTAATTTCTTGGCACATTTTCCCAAACCAACAAATTACCCCATCCTGTTAATTTTCCATGGTTATTAAGGCCTAGATCATTAGTACAGTAACAAAAAAAGAAACTTCTTGGAGTTGCTTCCTGTAGTGTCGGCAGAACAAATCCGGGGTCCCAAAAATGTATTGTGTCTTGGAAGGAAAACGAGGGCACAGTGATGGCAATTAACAAGTGCTCATCTAGCTCCATGTCAGTTCACTACCTGCTACGTTTTCTAGTTAAAATATTTGAAATGACATTTTCAGGGCAAAGCATGTTCAAGAGGAATGTGATATTGCCATTAATGATCTTTCTTGCTTTCCTTGGCATCATTTATGTGGTCTGTATCCAAAAACAGACTGGTCGGTCATTGCCGACCCTCATTTATTTAAGATCTGCTAGTGACCAGTAAGCATCTCTTTTCCAGCTATCTACCAAAGATTCTTCTGGCGCAAGTCCTTATAAGTCATGGGTCAAAAGGCTCTCCTGTGCAAAGTCCTTTACTCTCCTAGTTTCAATGTCATGTAGACCATGGGTCCCAAACCACAGGGCTGCGGACCGCCACCGGGCCGTGGCGTATGTTCTGCCGGTCCACAGCCACGGGCTACACATGATGCCGACCGCCCAGTGACTTTAGTCTGGGCGGTCGACATCTACTCTGCGCGGTCGTTCTAAGCTGGCTGCGCAGAGTTAGCAGCTGCACACATAGCGTGTGGCTGCTTCGTTATAGAGAAAGCAGGGGCGGTTCAATACCGTCCCCGCCTTCCCTATCGCTGTAGATGCGGCACTCAATGAGCTCCATATCTACAACCATCATCAGCGACGCAGGGGGTGTGATGCAGGGGTGTCAACCCCCACCCTCCCCCTGCCCGCGCCGCGGGATCATGCCAGACGCCGGAGGCAGCGTTTCTGCAGGGGATCTGGGAAAGGTAACTTTTTTCCTTTTTTTTTTTTTTAACTAGACTAGCCACTATAGGGGACCATATCTATTACTATTTATTAGGTGCCATATCTATTACTAATTATTACAGGGTGCCTATTATATACATTATTACAGGGGCGATCAATTATTTATACAGGGGGACCATTATCTATTTACTATATTACGGCTATATTATTACTATATAGGGTGCCGTATCTATTACTATTTATAACAGGGGGGCAATATCTATTACTAATTATTACAGGGTGCTATATCTATTACTAATTATTACAGGGTGCCGTATCTATTACTATTTATCACAGGGGGACCATAACTATTATTAATTATTACAGGGGGCCCATATCTATTACTATTTATTTCAGGGGGCCCAAATCTATTACTAAAAATTACAGGCGGCCATATCTATTACTATTTATTACAGGGGCACCATATCTATTACTATTTATTACAGGGGGCCATATAGCTATTTCCAACTATTACAGGGGGCCATATAGCTATTTCTAATGATTCTAGGGGGGCCATATCTATTTCTAATGACTACAGGGGGCCTATATCTATTTCTAATTACTATAGGGAATCATATCCATTTCTAATGACTACAGGGGGGCCATATATCTATTTCTAAATACCACAGGGGGCCATATATCTATTTCTAATTACTACAGGAGAGCCTATAGCTATTTCTTATTATATGTGGGGACCTATATCTACAATGACCACAGGGGGCCATATATCTATTTCTAATGACTACAGGGAACCTATAGGTATTTCTAATAACTACATAACTACAGTGGGCATACATATATATATATATATATATATATATATACTATATTATATATATTATATATATATATATATTATATATATATTATTTGTGTTATATATATATATGATGTGTGTGTGCGTATAGTGTGTGTGTATATTATATATATATATATGTTATTATTATATATTATATATATTACTACAATGACTACAGGGGGCATATATCTCTATAATGATTACAGGAAGGCATATATCTCTATAATGACAGGGCTGATTACATATTTATATACATGTATAATGCTGACCAATATTACTGCAGACTTATTGTCAGCTCTGTGGGTCAGCATTATTAATATAATACTCACCCACAGAGCTGACAATCAGTCTGCAATTATAACATACTGGTTACCCCATATTATAACCCTAAATGACACAGTATCCACTTTATTGTTTTTTTTTGTGTGTGTGATTCTAAACATCCAACCCCCTCCATAACCTCGCCCCCGATAACCCTGCCCCAAATAACCCCGCCACCACGGGCTGCCGAAAATAGTCTTGCATAAAACCGGTCCCTGGTGGAAAAAAGGGGACCGCTGATGAAGACAGATCACTCTTTTCTACCAGTATGTTATTCAACTATGACAGCAGGGAATATCCTTCTCACTGGTAAAAACACAACAAGCAGTTGTCCCATTAATGCACAATGGATGGGACTTGGAGGATTGTACACGATCTTACAATTTACACTGCGGGAAAGGCAGAATATCAATTTGGTGCTTGAGTTTTGTGCTGTCTAGTCTTGATAAAATTTTAAAATGATTGTATTCCTACTATCAGAATCTGTATTTGCAAAATACAGAAATTTCTGTGGGGCCTCTTAACTGAATTCTCCCTTCTGTGAATATTCCTTAGCGCCTTAAACCTTAGCAGAAACAGTCCATAAAACAATTACCGAAAAGGAAATTTAATCTAAAATTAAAAACTTAAAAGTTGGCAAAGCCCTAGGTTCAGATGACATGTCTCCTTCCTATCAAAAGAAGAAAATTACCGACCTTACCACCATATATTAACAACTATTGTAACGTGCTACAAGGGGAGCAAATGCAACCTAAATTCTATACGGCACACGTAGCAGTTATCTCCAAACCCTAATACAATCCCATTAATGGATCTTGGCCTGCAAATGTTCATATCTATTTTGGCCCAACGTATTAGCTTGTGCTTAGCAAAATTAGTTCGTAGAGACCAAATTGGCTTCATTCCTATTAGCCAGGCCCATGATTATATTAGGAAAACCATAAATTTCATTCAGGCTGCCAATAACTCTCATACTGCCTTTTTGGTCTTATCCCTTGATAAAAAGAAATAGCTTTTGACACTGTGCTATGGCCATATATGGTGAATGCTTTACCAAAGTTTGGATTCTATTGACAACATTGAATTTAATTTGTGACTCCACTACTGCATGTATAAAATTACTATTACCCATGGAACTTTACAGTGTTGAACCCTATCTCATGACCTTTTTGCCCTTCTTATGGATGCCCTTCCCATCCTGACACAAAAGGCCTCACTGTAGCAGGTTCTACAAATAAGGATAATCTTTTTGCAGATGACTTACACCTAACAATAACAAACCTAATATTTTTTATCTTACTACAACAGTTTGCTTCCATATTAGTTCATCAATCAGAACAAAACTATATTATAATGTAATCTGACTTTAAAAAGTATATATCAGTATCAGCAGAATCAAAACTAATCACTAGCCAACGTTCTTTTTTTTTTTAAATATGCATAGCTCAGAGAATAAAAGTTATGTTTTAATTTTTGGTAACTGCTAATTGGCAATTTGCTTAAATCGACTTTAAAAAGAACACTCAGTATTTGACATACTTAATAATCAACCTTACTGCTTCCAGAAACACTTTATTTCAATGGAATTATTCTCCTCTCCTTTAACAAATGACCTCAAATTTTCGTGACTGATCCTCTCTATTATTTCTATGATTTCACTACTTATTTAGATTCTTAACTATTCCCTTGACAACATTCTGCATGACACACTCCCAAGTATCTTAATTCATTTGGTGCATCAAAAAATCTAGAATTTCACAAAGTTTTTACATAAATGGGCTGGAGTCAAATCATTACCCAATTTCTTCTATAATTATAGAGCAGCGTAACTAACGACTGTTTCAGCTAATAAGAATGTCTCTTATTGGGTTATGTTGGAAAATGACATTTAAACCTCAAATTACCATTCTGGACCATTATGAGAAATAAAAATAAGCCCACTTTCCAGATCATATGCAGAAAGACTTCTCTTGCTGTCATTTTTCTTTATTTCTCTGGTGGAACTTCGCTTCCAATTTAGATTGCAGACTAACCCCTCTCTTTTTCTATCCAAACTGAGAAACATTATGGGAGACATGAATGAAAACTGTCTTGGTCTAAGACTTTCTTTGTTGCCCATAACAGCCAATCAGAGTTCCCCTTTCATTTTTTCAGAACACTATATGAAATGATAGGGTAACCCTGATTGGTTGCTATGGGCAAAAAAGAAAGTCTTAGACCAAAACAGTTTTCATACATGCCGCCCTATGCTCTGCCAGGATTTAATAAGAAGGCCCTCAGATGGTGGATTACAAGTGGTGTTGCTTTATCACTTTTAAAAGTGGAGGAAGACTTCTGTCTATTGGTGAACATCCAGAGAAACATGATGTATCCCCTGAAGAAGTATTCTGGGCTCGCCAATGTTGACATTTTTTTTTGCATTATCATGCTACATCCACCTACTCTTTCAGCTGGATATGGGAATATTTATAAGCTAATTCCATTTAGTAAGGACACTGTCTCTTACTTATACTCCCAATTGAATTCAGTACCTCTAAATGAGAGACTACACTTTATGGAATCTTGGAAAGTGAACTAAAGTTTTCCTCTATCCACCCAATGCCGGTCCCACTGTTGTGATACTCTCTCTAGTATTTCTTACCAAAACATCTATTAAACTGCTCCAATCTGACTATTATGTCCCCTCCCACCTTTGTCACATGTTCCCTCGGGTTTCAGATAGTTGTTTTAGGGGATGTGATGGCAAAAGTGACATTAAGCATATCTGGTGGACTTGTTCTTTGATAGCTTCATTTTGGCGACTAATTTGTTCCTTGTTATTCTCATTATTAACCAAAAATATTCTTTTATTGATGACCATTATGTTACTTGGAGACAGACCTCTGAGGGTTGATTTTAAATCCCATAAATTGACTTAGTATGTTACCCTGGCTACTAAAATTAATATAGCAATGAAATGGAGAACTTTGTTATTTTTTCCCCAGACAGTTATTAATAAAGTTAACCTGATCATGATCTATGAAAACATCGAGACCCTAAACAACTTTAATGCTATTCTTTGGAGGGGAAGGGTCAAAGCTCAGTGTAGTTTTAGTGGTTCTGGGATAATTTTATTCCACTCTACTTGTCAGGAAATCATCCTTTAAACCAACTGCCACCTGTTCTTCAAAGCTTTAATGACCTGAATTCTGGGGTAAATTGGTTTAGCCGGAAAATACAAATTGTGGAAATCTATGCCATATAGCGATCAGCATAGATTTTTGTGTGTGTATCAACAATGAAAGATGCACCAAATTTATTGAATCCTTAACTCCGGGCTTTTTTTTTTCCAAGTTCGTTTTTCCTCCTCGCCTTCCCAGAGCCTTAACGTTTTTATTTTATCATCTACATAGACAAAGAAGGGCTTTTATTTTGCGGGACAAGATGTACCTTCTAATGGTGTCATTCATGATACCATAGAATGTACTTGAAAACCGTAAAAAAAACTCTAATTGGGCAAAATGTGAAAAGAGCTGTAATTGTGCCATGTTTGCGGGAGTTTTGTGTTAAATCTGCCTCTGAAACCCCCGTATCAGGTCACGGCACATCTGCACCCCTGCAGCGTCTCCTGCTGCGGGCGACGCCGCAGCCCGGTCCTCGGGCGCGCCCGCAGCTCTGGTCGGCACTTGCCTTGCCGCGCTTCAGTTCTCAGCCAGGCGCCTGCTCCTGTTGCCGGCCATGCACGCTCGCCCCCTAGTCCGCATGCGCTACTACAGTCAACCTTAAAGGGACAGCGCGCCGCTGATTGGTTTTCATTTGGCGCTGATCCTATTTAATTCCTGCCCCTTCCCCATACCTTTCCCGAATTGATAGTCCCCTGTCCCCTTTGAGGGGAAGCGTTCCCGAGTATCGTATCTTGTGTCCCCATACCTTCTGCCTCCATCCCTTGACCCGAAAAATTGCCGCCGTCCTGCCCTTCCCCCTGCCCCCGGGACTATGAGCCGCCTGACGTTTCTGTCCCACGCAACACTCGGCCGCCACCAAAAGCAAGTCAGTAAGGGGTAACGCCCTGTGCACCCGCCGCGAAAGTCCATCTGCTTTGTGGCGGGCTTGGTAAAAAACCGGACCTACTTACATCGTCCTGGCGTGGCTTAACATTGCTTGTGGGGCCCCATCGGACCACTTCACAGACCTTTACTTTTGCTTTTGGGATGTTCAATCTTCACTAAAAATTATATTTATCTTTTCCCCTACAGGTTGTATGAATCGGCAAATCCCAAACAGTAGGGTTTTCATTATTTTTGGTAAAGTCAAAAATTTCCAACTTTTTCTTTTTTTGAAATTTGCGCAGCCACTCATTTTCTGCGACCAATAACTTTTTTGTACTCACATCTATGGACTTGAGTGAGGGGCATTTTTGTGGAGACTGAAGTGCACCTTTTATTGCTACCAGTTTGGAATACATGAACTTTTTTGTTTTAATTTTTTTCCAATTTTTAGGAGACGTGAAGTGATGAAAAAAACAATTTTGGCATTTGGATTTTTTTTTCTTCTACGGTTTTCAAGTATGGGATAAATTATGTTATATTTTAAAAAAATCTGAGTTTTCAGAAACACGATACCCCAAATATGTGTAACTTTTATATAATTTTTTTTATTTGTAAAATGGCAAAAGGAGGGTGATTTGAACTTTTAATATTTTTTATTTTTTCACACTCTAAAGCATTTTTTTTACTTTAACTTTGAGTCTCCATTGAGTGCTTAACCAGTAGGAAGCACAATAATCAATACAGCCTAATGCATTGTAATAAAGTGCACTTTGGTGTATAAAGATGGTGGTTTTACTACTTACTGGACTAGGTATGCCCTAATTAAGATATTGCACACTAAGTACTAAATAGTTAAGACAACTGGGCACAATTGCGCATAGCTCCCTCTATAATCAGTATCATGTTACCAATACCATTGAACTTTATAGAGAGACTAACAAAAGCAACTCCCACTGTAACAAGTCCAAGCTGCACAGCATAGTCACCTGATCTGCCCTGAAAATCAGACGTGGGATGTTGTTCTGCAACCACTTCAAACAAACTAATGGAGAAGAGAAGATGAAAAAATTTGGGTCCCCGTTTTTCGAACTCAACATTAAAGGGGTTGTCTCATTTTCAAAAATTTCATAAATGATGAATGAAATAGTTGCTTTGCTCTGTCATCCCCGGTCAAAACTGTCTGTAATTAGCATATGAGCTCCCTGATTCAGACTTCTCGTTTATTAGTCTAGATTAAAATAAATTCCTTTCTGAGGGGCCGGAAGTTTTGAGCTAATGTAAACGTAATTTGTCTTTTTTCGAAAAAAACAGATAAAAACCAAAAACTTTCACACTTCAGGCCAGTGTGACTGTGTGATGTCACTCCCTGCTATCAGATAGAACAAACGCAGGGGAAAAGGAGTCCCCAGGTTGGTTATTGGGAAACCCGAGAATAGAAAGGGGTAAATCTTTGTAGTGCTTAACAAACCAAAAAAATGAACAAAGCAAAGTATTTGGAAAATGTCTTCATTTAGTGTTCCCTACATTTTGAAATCTATTGTTTGTAGTGAGGTAAAACCTTTAAGAGCCTATTATAAGGATATCAACAATATGAAAAAACAAAAATGTTAAATCTCTAAATAATCTGGAAAATAAGTAAGGGTTTGTTCACCGGGTTTACACTTCGTGTTACAAAAGGCTTTTGGGGTCCGTATTTTGGGGTTTCCCCCTCGTCAGTCCCCAAGAGGATCTAAACAAATTGCAGGAGATTATATGGCCCCCCCCCCCCCCCCCCCCCC
>JAODAL010044671.1:0-32653 GCA_025379985.1 Phyllomedusa bahiana | reverse complement strand
AAATAATAATTGTCCCGGGCAAATTTTTAATAACATGTCTGGGATGGAAACTTGACGCATGTAGGAATGCATTGCCCGAAACGGGCTTTCTATAAGTAGACGTAGTAACTCGATTTCCATCCTCATTCACCTGTAACAACAACAGTATAACCTTTTTGGATTTGTTGAAATCGAGTTATTACGTCTACTTATAGAAAGCCTGTTTCGGGCAATGCAATCCTACATGCGTCAAGTTGCCATCCCAGACATGTTATTAAAAATTTGCCCGGGAGCACATATATGATGTTATTCACACTAGTACTAGATCGGTTTCAGGTGCAATGTGACATTTCCGGGATATCCATCAAGGCTCTATTGAGTATTTAAGAGCAATAGCTAATGAAAGGGTTAACCGCCCAGCTAGAGGCAAAGATTGGAGACGATGTCTCACAGATAGAGAAGCTTTCTTAAATCCGAATTTTCCACAAGGTCTCAAGTATAGGATAGCCCTTTTTTTAAAATATTAATATATTATAAAATATATATATTATAAAATTATATATAATAATATATAATATATATATATATATTTTTATTTTATAAATATAATATATAAAATATATATGGCAAGAGCGACCATGGGAAAAGTCCGCAGGTTCTGCCACTAGGTGGCGTAAACGTGCCACCGAGACCTTTGGGTTCTCGGGGGGGGGAACCAGGTATTGTCGGTCAGCAGCATTGGGTTGCTTACCCTTGTACCTAGCAAAGCTAATGTCCAGCCAATAAGGGCTGGCCTTCCCGGAACAACTGCAGATGGGTGGGTGGTTGTTCCCACGTTCCAGGTCTCTGGGGGTTCCAACCCCAGGTTTTTGGGGTTTGCTTCTTGGAGACTATTAAAGGCCTCCTCTTCCAGGTGAAAGGGACACGTGGTCTGCTACCTGAAGTGTGGAGCAGCAGAGCTGAGGAGAGAGCTCTGGCCCCCAAAAGGCTGAGGGAAGCCTACACCAGTGGGTGAGATCGGAGGTGCATTGGTTGGTTACTGGACGCTAAGGTCCAGGGCCATGGGTAGAGAGGGACTAATATTTGTTTAGTTAGATGGCCAGACGGCCCCCGAGGTTTGTGTTTGTATTATTTGTTTGCATGTGCCTCAATTCCATCTACAGAAGACGGCGATCCCAGAGCTGAATAACCCCCGGGCCAAGACAAGATGGCGGCCGAACGCAAGTGAGGCGTTTACAATATATATATATTTTATATAAAATATATATATATATATATATATATATATTTTATATTTAAAGTTTTGGAATATTGTAATTTATGTTAACTTTTTTTTTTAAAATTTCTGTCTTCTATTAAAAAATTAGCTTGAATCATTTAGGGGTTAAATCACACCTGGGATGTATAATATAGAAGCATATAAGAGTGCCCCCGGTTTTTTTTTTCTACAGCCCATGCTATGAGTAAGGGTCCTCCATATCGGGTAGATCCAAAACGCGTCACAGCAATGTAAAAAACCTTTATCGTTTTTATCTATTTTTTTCTATGGGATAATAAAGAATACAATTTTTAAACTTTCAATGTGCCGAGTGCTGAACTTTTCAACGATTCATGTGTGAAGAACATGTTACCAAAATCTCAGTTTACTCTGTAACGGGTATGGTGGATTCGCTGGACCACCGCTCGCGTTGGTGTCAGCCACGTCAAGGAACGGAGTCTAAGAAAAA
Source organism: Phyllomedusa bahiana (assembly GCA_025379985.1). Classification (NCBI taxonomy): domain Eukaryota; kingdom Metazoa; phylum Chordata; class Amphibia; order Anura; family Hylidae; genus Phyllomedusa; species Phyllomedusa bahiana. Next base: position 30,947 of record JAODAL010044671.1, on the reverse strand, counting down.
AGCCCCCTTTTTTTTCACCCAGACCCCCCCCCAAAAAAACCCGGGAGGAAATTTTTTTGGCTGCGGTGGGGGAGGCTACCGGGGTTTCGTTACCCCTCCCGGAAATTTGCTGGGCGTTTGGCCCGGCCCCGGGGTAGTGCGGGGTACAGAGTCGAAACCCAAGGGTATCGGGGCGGGCCCAAAGGGCCCGGGGAAAGGCGGCAGGGGTTTTTCGGGTCAGAGCCCGGCAGAGGGGTCGGGGCGGGCGGAAAAACCGGGCCAATTTTTCCCCAAGGAAAAACGTTAGAAAAACAAACGGGTACAGGGGCCGATCAAACGGAATCTCAAAACTCCCCCCAAAAACCAAACTGGCCCGCCCCACCAAAAAATTTGCAAGGGTTTTGTGGGGGGGGCCCCGGGGTCCCCTTAAAAATGGGAAACCGCGCCCCACCCAAAAAAACCAAATTAAACGGGGGCCGCTGGCCCTTTAAAAACCCAAAGCCCCACCCCTTCCGCGCCCCCGGGCCGCCCAAAGGGACAGGGGCACCCCGCGCCCCCGGCCAAACAAAACAGGGAAAAGCGTTCACCCGGAGCGGGGTTTGGAAAAGTCCCCCGGGCCCCCCCGGGCCCAGAAAGGGAAAATTGGGGGGGCCGGGCACCCCGGGGCCCCCCGCCCCCGAGAGCCCGGGCAGCGGGAAAAATTGGGCGCGGGCACCGGGGCACCCCCCGCCGGGACCCTGCAGGAAAGGGGGGGAAACCGCGGGGGGGGCAGGGGGGCCCCCCCGGGCCCCCATAAACAGTACCCCCCCCCCCTTGGGTTCCCCCCCCCCTTTTTTTTTTTTTGGAAACCTAGAAGGAGGTAAAGGGGACATTTTTGGGCCCTAAAGGGTTCCCCACAACGCACCCCCCCGGGGCCCGAACCCCTTTCCCCAGTCGATAAGGAAAAACCCCCTTCCCCCCCCCACTGCCCCTTCCCCGGGCCGGGCCCCCTCCTTGACCCCCAAAGGGTTTTTATCAAAAATCCCCCCAAAAAGGAGAACCCCAGACAGATCAAAAGGGGAAAAACCCGTTTTCACCCAACCCAAAAGGTTTTGGGGGGGAAAGGGGAGCCCTTTAAAAGGATTTTGGGGAATAGGGCAAGGGGGGAAGGCAAGCGGAGTTTTGGTAGGACACCGGTTTTTTAACTCCCGAAGTACCAAAAAAGGGGGCCCAAAAAATTAATTTTGGGGCCCCCGCCTTTGGGGGTCGGGGCCCAAATTTTGAAGCGAATGAAACTTGGCAGAAACCCAAAACCCTGCCCCACCCCCCCCTTAAAAAAGGGTTCCCCGGTCCCCCCCGGGTTCCTGTCCCCCCCCTTGGCCCTTTAAAATACAAAGGGGGGCCCGTAGAAGGGGGCCGGGAACGTGGTGCCCTTTCCCAAAGAATTTAAAATTTGTCCCCTTTAATTTGGGGGGAAACCCCACGGGGGGAACCCACACAAAAAGGGGGCAGGGGGAGGGGGCGGGCGGGATGTACCCCCAAGGGGCCCCAAAAAAAAAGGGAAAAGGCTCCTGGGGAAAATTCAGAGTCCCAAGGATTGTATAAAAATTCCCCCCAGGGGAAAGGAGGTCCTCCCCCAGTTATCCGGGCCCGGGCGGAAAAAAAAATGTCGAAAGGTAGGCCCCCCAAAAAACCCATTTGGGTTTGACCCACCCCCTCCCTCCCCGGGTTTGGGTTTGAGGGGATGGGCCCCCGCGAGAAGTCCACCCGGGAAACCCCGTAATTGAGTACACAGAGCCCCCCCCCCAAAAAATTTAGACAAAAACCCTGGACCCTCTCCCCAAAACGAAAAATGTAAGGGGGAAGGCCCATGTAAAAACGAAAAAACGTGTTTTGAAAAAGGGGGTTTTTGGGCCAAAAAATGGGCGGGGGGGAAAACCCCCGGGGAAAAGGGAAAAAAAAGGGGCCCCTTTTTAAAAGAAAACCCCTATGGGTCACCCCCCAAATTTTGCCCGGGTTTTAAACCCCAATAAACCCCGGGAGGCCCCGGGTTAATAAAATTTTCCCATGGCCCGATTTTTGGGACCAAAGGATTTTTTTTCGGGGGAAACCGGGAAAGGGGTAGTAGAAAGCCCCCCGGGGGTCCTGGGGGCAAAGGGAAACCCTTTTTAACAAACCCACAGGGGGGTGAAAGGGCCAGGACAAAACCCTCTAACATAAAATTAAAAGCCAGGGGGGGGGCCCCCCCAAGAAAATGGGCCAGAGTTTTAACCGCAGAGACTTACCCACTCCGGGAGGGCCAGCGTAGGGGGAAGATTTGCCCCCGCATTTAAAAATACAGGCCGCAGGGCCCCCCGGGCGGAAAAAACCCTTTTTCCCGGGGGGGAGGTGGGGGGTTTAAAGCCCCCAGGGGGGGCTGCCTTTGGAGGACCCCTTTTTTTCCGGGGGAAAAAATTAAAATGCTCCCAGGGGTTTTTGGCTTTGGTGCCCAAAAAAGGGGTCAAAGGTCGAAAAAAAGGGAAAACCCCGCGCTGCCCCGTTTTTTTTCTCAGCGGGCCCGGAAAAAGTGAAAAAAAAAGGAAATTTAAAAAGCGGGCGAAAGAAGAGGACCCCCCGGGGTTTTTGACGGGGATTTAGACTTTGGGAAGGGGCAAAATTTGAAGATAGAAAAAAATTTTTTTTTTGGGTGATCTTTTAAAAAGTTTTTAAAGGGGGGGGGGGGGGGCGGGGGGGGGGTACCCCCCCAAAAAAAAGTGCCCCATTTTTCCCCTACCCCCAAATTTTAAAATGGCCCAAAAATTCCGTTTCCCCAAATTAGAAAAAATTTTTCCGTTTCCGGGGCTGGGGGAAAGGGGTGTTTTTGAAAAATCCGAAATTTACGGCATTTTTTTTCCCGGAGGCAAAATTTTTTTTGGGCAAAAAGGAAAAAAGCTCCAGCCCCTACAAAAAAGAGGGGGCCCCCCTTCTAAAAACAAAGGGAAACGCAGGGGGGCCCCCCGGGCCGAAAAATTGGGAAACAGGGGCCAAAGGGAAAAAATGGGGCCCCTTGAGATCCCTCAAAGGCTTTTTGGAGTTTTGGGGAAAGGCCCCGGGTTTTGGGGGTTTTGGCTTTTTTTCCTTCGTAAAAGGGGGCCCCCCCAAAGGGGGGGCCCCCCGAGCGTGGAAAAAATTTGGGGAGTTTAAAACCTGCCCCGGGGTATTTTAAATTTTTTCACAAAGCCCTAAAAAAAAACCTTTTTTGGATAGCCCAAGCCCCCCACGGGCCGAGGCCACGAAAAGAACGGCAGACATTTTTTTAAAAGGGGTTTTCCCCAATCTGGCCCCCTTGATCCGAAAACTATTTTACCCCGGGAAAAGGGAAACGAAGGGGGCGCCCCAAAAATAGGAATTTCTCAAAATTTTTGGCATAAAAACCTGTTTGGTTTCCTCGGGGGACTTTTTGAGCACCGGGCAGAGGGAAAGGGCCCTTTAAAAACCCCTTTGGGGTTTCCCCGGAGAGATGTTTCGGGATGCCCCACCCAAAGAAAAACGATAAACCCCGACATAAAAGGAGGTCGTTTGGAAGTTTCCCCCTTTTGAAAAATTTTTTTTTCCCTGGAAAATCCCCCGGAGCTTTTTCCCCAAAAGGCCCAAAAGGGCATGACCAAGATTTTTCGAAGTGGCCATAAACGGGGTTTTTAAAGGGCCCTTTTTTTTTTCCTTTTTCGCGCCTTTCCCGAAAACGAATAAAATTTGGTAAGCCCCAAAACGAAGCCCCAATTTTTAGAAAAAATTTTTTTTGCCCCCAACGTGGGGGCAGCCCCCAAATGGGCCCCCCTGAAATCAAAGGCGGGAAAAATATCATTTTTTATGTTACCCTTTTTTTTTGACCACGAAAAACGATACGGGGCCCGGGGGGGGTTTTTTCCCACCCCTTTCTTTTCGAAAAAGAAAAAATTTTCCCCGGCCTCCCGGCTTTTTGGGGAAAATGACTTTGCGTTTAAACCCGGGCCGGAGATTTTTTCCTTAAAATATTACGCCGAAAATCCCCCTTTGTCCCCCCGGGCCCTAAAAGAGGTAAACTCGGGCCTGGGGGAGGCGTATTTAACCGGGGTTTTGCGATCGATAGGGAAATTTTGAAGGGCCGGGCGGGGGCCAGATTTTTTCCGGCTTGCCCCCCTTTCCCGGAAAAAAAACCCGTCGGAAAAAGCCCGGAAAGGGGACCCGGGCCAGACCGGGCCAGAGCCCCTTCCCCAAAGGGTTTTGGGGGCAAAAGCAGACCGCAGACCCAGGGCGGAGGGGCCCCCCCGGGCCCATCGAGAGTGAAATCCCCGGGCCCCCAACAAAAGGTTTCTTCGCCCCTGTTTTTCCAGCCCTGGGAAAATCGGGGGGCATGTCAGGGCAACCAGGAAGGGCCCCCAAAAGGGAAACCCTCAGAAGGGGAAAACGAGGCCCCCAAGGGATTTTCCCCCTTTTTCCCCTGGTTAGCCCCCCCCCCCAATTTAATCCAAGGGGTTTAAAGGGGCGAAATTTGCAAAAACCGAAGGGAAAATCCTTGAGGCATTCCCCACTGAAAAGGGGAGAACAAAACAGGTTTTTTCCGGGCCAGGGGGGGCCCAAGGGAACCCCGGGAAACTTGGGACCCCCTTTTTGGAAAGGGCTAATAAATTTTTTTCCAGCGGACCCGGAGCCCCCGGGGAAGGCGGGGGGGCCCTGAAAGGAATTTGCCCCAGGGGAAAGTTTTCCCCCCCCACAACTCCCGGAAGGGTCAGAGGGGGAAAGGGGCCGAAAACTGCCCACCTGGGGAAAGGGCCCCCCCCAGCGACCCCCATTTTAAAGGGGAAGGTTTTTCCCCGGAAAACGCCCCCGGACAGCCCCCCAAAAAGGGGGGCCGCCGTGGTCAGTAAAAACTCGCTTTGGGAAAAGACGGAAATTTTTGTTTGCCCCCTCCCCCGGGGCCAACCCAAAATGACGACCCCCGGGGGGCCCCAACCCCCCGAACCCAATTTTCCCCAGAGGGGATGGCAAAAACCCCCAAAGCCCCCCGGCTCATTTTTTAACCGCCCCCGAGAGGCCTTGCCAAAAAAAGCCCCGCCCCCCAAGGGGCCTCGTTTTTTCCAGTCGATTTTTCGGGGGGGGGAAGCAAACAAAGGGAACGGGAAACAGGTACTGCCCCCCCACCGTAAAAAAATTTCACCCTAAACAGAGGCGAACAAACAGCAGCCCCGGAAACGAGGAAAACGGCCGGGTTTTCCCCAAAAGACAGTGGGGAAACCCCGGAAAGGGAAGGCCTTGCAGTTTTTAAGGCCCGGAAACCCGGATCCCCCCTCGATTCCCTTTAGCGGGGTTTGGCCCAGGCCAATTTTTCCGCCATTTTTAAGGAGGCTAATAATGAAGCCCATTTTTTAGCCCCTCAGGGGGGAAAAGGGATGCCCAAGCAACCTCAATGTGGATGGGGCTTTGAGTGGGGAAAGGGCCCCCGGGCAATTTTCCCCTTGGGGTCCCCCCCATCAAAAAAGGAAAAGGGGAGCGGGGGGAGGGGCAAAAGAAGGTCCCGGGGGGAAAATTGAAAAGGGGGAAAACAGGCCCCCCCCGGGGGCGAAAAGGGAAAAGAAATTTCGCGGGGATGGCGGAAAAAACAAAACCCCAAAAAAAAATTTTTTTGCACCCATGGCCACGAGGGGGGGTTCGACACGTTGATTTCCTCCCTGGCGAAAAGGCCGCACGAAACCCCGCCCCGGGAAAGTTTTTTTCAGGAGGGGGGGAAAAACCCTGGGGGAATCCAGGGCCATTTCGAAACTGAAACCCCGGGAAATGGGGAATTTCCCGGGAAACCAAACCCTTTAAGCGTTTGGTTTGTAACCCAAACGCCCAAAAAAAAACGGGGGCCCCCTAATACCCCCCGGTTTTTTTTTTTCACCAGACCCCCCGCCACAAAGCGGGATGGACTTGCGGGCCGGCGTGGGGGCAACCCAAGCCCCCGTTACCCTTGACGTAAAATTTGGGGTTTAGCGAAGGGCCCCGGGGGGTAAAGGGCGGGGGTTACAGAGCCCCCTAATCCAAAAGGCGTAGCCCCGGGGACGGGGCCAAAAAAGGTTTCGGGGCGGGCGGCAGATTTTTCGGGGTTTCAAAAGCCCAGGCAGCCCCGGGCCCGGGGGCGGGGGGGAAAAACCCAGGAAAAAGGTAAAGGAAACGTTAGCAAAGGGGACTGGTACACGGGGATAAAGAAGGGAAACCTCTAAAAACCCAAACTAACGGGCCCCAAACACCAACAAACCCTGGCAAGGTGGTTTGGGGGGCGGTCCCTTTAAATGGGAAACCCCGGGCGCCCACAATTTAACCCAAAAATTAAAACCGGGGGGCGCGGGCCCCCCTTTTTAAAATCCAGACCAGCCGTCGCGCGCGCCTCCCTAGGGACACGGGGCCCAACCCCCCCGCGGGGGGGCCCCGGAAACAAAAGGGGGCCCCACCCAATTCACCGGAGCGTGGCTGAAAAGGGGCCGGGGGGCCCGGCCCAAGGGGGGGAAAAGGGCCCCGGGGGCCCCACCCCCGGGGGAAACCCCCCCGGGGAAGAGCCCGGGCAGCAGGGAAGGGGGGCCGGGGGCCCCCACCCCGGGGGCACCCGCCCCGGGGAAAGCCCTGAAAGGCATGGGGGGAAAAACCCGCGGGGGGGCAGCGGGGGGCCCCCCCCCCCCCCATGAAAAAATACCCCCCTTTTAACCCGGCCGGGTTTTTATGGACCCAAAACCGGGAACCACCGCAAGCGGGGGGCAAAAAACCGCGCCAGGAGCGGGGGCCCCTAAGTGGGTCCCGGTTTTTTTCAGCAGAGCCCCGGGGGAAAAAGGCGGGATGGCCCCCTTCCCTTGCCCCGGCCCCAGCCCCAAAACCAGGTCCCCCAACCCCTGAGGGCGGGGGGATTTTGGGTGGCGGCCGAGGTGAAAGCGGGGAAACAAATTTCGTGAGACGATTTAAACCGTAGCCCCGTGGGCGGGGCAGGAAAGGGGCGGGGGCCAGGAAAACCAAAGATTCGGAGCCCCGAGAAACGTAGCAAAGGGGGGCCCCGGGAAAACACGGCAAGGCAAGAAAAAAACATTTTTTAAAAAAAACCTTTTTTTTCTAAGGCAAAAGGGCCCAAACATAGACCAAAACCCAAGGAAGTACCGGGGAACAAAACCAATATATAGGGGCAGCCCCCCGGAAAATCACCCCAATTTAAACCACGGGGCGGGCCCTTTTTAAATTTTTTAAAAGAACCCGAGGCGCGTCCTAGGGGGTGGGCGCACGCCCCTTTTCCCCCGGCAGGGGGTTTTTCAAAGGGGCCCAGGACCCCGGGGGTCGGGTTATTTATTCAAGCAAGTGGGGCCCCCCACCCTCGTCCCCACGGCCAGCGGGGGGCTGCCCCCCCCCCGTTCCCGGGGAAAGGAAAAACCCCCCCGGACGGGGGGCACGGGTGCCCCCCTGGGGGGCCCCGGGGGCCCCCGGGAAAAGCCCCGGCCGCCACTCCAAACACCCCCGGCTTTTTTAAAGTGAATTGGGAAACAAAAAACCTATTTTTTAGGGTCACCCAAGGTTGAAGGGAAATGGCAAAAATTTTTTAAAGGGGGGGGAGTTACCATAAAAATCTCTTAAAACCAAAATATTTCCCTATTTTAAAAATACCCCAAGCCCCCCCGGCAACAGAGGATTTTTTAATTTTTAAAAAAAACCGTTTTTCCTATATTTTTTTAACCTGTATCACCCTTTTTTTTTAAATGCCCTAAGAAACATAAATTTGTTTCTGTAAGTAAAATTTCCCTTTAAAACCTGGGGGAATAGTTTTTTTTCTATCTCCTGTAAATGATCGGGCCTCAGAATCGCCCCCAAAATAACGGGGAAAAATCCCTTTTTTAAAAGGTTTTTAAAATATTGGCCCTTTTTGAAATTTTTGGGTTTTTTAAATGCAAGGGGCAAGGGGGGGCCCCCAAAGAAAGGGACAAAATTTTTTTTTTTTTGTCTAAAAATTGTGCAAATGAAAAATAAGGGGAAAATTTTCCCAGCACCCCACATTAAAGGCAATTTTTGGATTCCCCCGGTTAAAGGGTTTTTTTTTTTACATGTGAATTTTTTTCCCCTGCATTTTTTTTTCTATTGAAATTTTTCCTTTTTGGGGCCCCCTTTTTTTTAACATTGGGGAAATCCCGGGAAAAGCGGATAAAAAAACAGAACCCTAAAGGGCCCCTATTTTCTACCATACGTTTCCCAAAAGAAAAGGGGTAAACCGGTCCCTGCCCCTTTTTTTTGAACAAGCGCATCAAAAAGGGTAGCAAAAGTTTTCTTTTTTCCAAAATTTCAAAGACCCAATTTTTTTATATACCCCAAAACAGGGGGGTGCCCCAAGGTTAAAGGGAAATTTTTGAGAAAGAAAAATCCTGGTAAAAATTTTTTAATATTTTTATCCCCCTTGGGGAAATTTTAAATCAAAAAATTTTTGGATTTTTTTTTTTTTTTTTGTACTAAAAAGGTTTTTTTTTCCCAAAATTTTTTTTGTTTTTTAAATTTACAGACACAAAATTTGAGCTTCTGGGGCGAGATCCATTTTTTTTTCCTTTTTTTTTTTTTCCCTTTTAAATTTAAGCCCCTACTAACCACCATGGAAATTTAAATTAAAAAAAATTTTTCCCCTTATTTTTTTTCCCTTAATTTTATTTTTTTTTTCCCATTTCCCAAGAATTTCTTTACGTAAATTGATTTAATTAATTAACAAAATTTCCCCCTTGCCCCTTTGTTTAAAATTTTATGAAAATGTTTTTTTACATTTCAAACAAATACCCAAAAATAATTTTTTTTCCTACCCATACTATCAAGAAAAATTTTTTTGGGGAAAAAAATTAATACTTCCCTGGGGTTCCCCGATCGTACTTTTTAAATTTGGCCCCTTTTGGCACAGGGCGCTGTAAAATTTGGTTTTGGGCTGAAGTATTGAGTGCTTTTTTCCTACAATGTATGCCCGGGGTTTTATTCGGGCGAAAAGCGGGGGGAATTGGAAATTTAGAGATGCTGGCTGCTCGTTGACAGTGTGGCAGTCTCTTGTGACCCACACTGAGCTACGTCCAGATTTCCTAATGCCACTATATGCCAACAGGTAAATTATATATCTTGAACATCATATTGTTGTCCAATTTCTTCATTTGTTGCTGATATTCATTAGATCTTTTTATTTGTTTGTAGATGGTGCGTAGTATATTCAACTTGAAGTTCCCATAGTTCCTACTATATGATAGGTAATGGCCATTAATTGATGCGCGCTGTCTGGCTCTCTTATGCACATCCTTAGAAAGACATATACTGTGTGGTTACTTGATATGATGTGGCTGATCATAGTTACAATATTTACCCTTGAGGCGCTGTAAGATGCACTTATGTGTATATAACATTAAAGTTAATAATGTTGATGTAAATGGGGTTCTTCATATATCTGTGGTTTTTATTTTGTATATAAAGCTTTTTTGTGATTTATATGTGTTACGGTCTGGAGGTGGATCCACTGGATCGCCGCAGGCGATGGCATAAGCCCACACCAGGGAGTGGAATCTAAGTGGGACCCGGTATTTACCAGAGCCCGCCGCAAAGCGGGATGGTCTTGCTGCGGCGGGTTTCCACCAGGTCACTACCACTGGCGGGGCTTGCCTGCGGTGGCGGCCAAGAGTGCGAGGTACAGTAACGGCAGGCAGGCTCGTGGTCGTGGACAGGCAGGAGGTCAGGGCAGGCGGCAAGGTTCGTAGACGGTAAACGTAAGCAGAGAGTCGGTACACGGTAAGGCAAGACAGGAACGCTCTGGAACACTTTCAGAATATACACCAAGGATCCGGCGAGGGCCGGCAGGAAGTGGCTGGACTAAATAGGAGCAGTGCCCAGCAATGAACCAATTACCGGCGCACTGCCCCTTTAAATTCAATCTGCAGGCGCGCGCGTGCCCCTAGGGGCGGAGCTACGCGCCGGGAGACTGAGCCAGACAGAGCAGGAGCGCGGCCGGGTAAGTGAACGCTGGCAGGGGCCGGGACACGGGCGGACCCCGAACCCGACGTGCGGGACGGGGCTCCGCTGGAAGCAGGGGCACGGGCGCGCCTGCGACCCGGGACAGTGGTCGCAGGGGCGTCCGTGACAATATGTTTTCATAAATTCTTTTCTCATGGTTCTTTATATTTTTCTCATTTACTTTTTTATTCTGTCCTTGATATTATATGTATTGAGGTATTCCTCTTACAATGATTTTAATTTTTCTATCTTCTATTTTTATCTCAGCGACATGTTTGAGAAAGGTCAATTAGACTGAAAACATTCACCATAGAAAGTAGCTTGTCACTTTATGAATTTTTGCATGAAGAAAATCTAATAAAAATGTAAAAATTTTCTCTTTTGTAAAAAGTGAAGTAAAGAGGTCTAAGATGATTGGAAAAGTTGACGCTTGGTCTCCTGTCTACTTATTCTGCACCGCACATCAAGGGCACCTCGCACACCACCTACAGCAGGCAGTTGAGGGAGAGACCGCTAACAGAGTGTGCCTCGGGGGAACAACTACCACCATCATCATCTACAGTGCAGATCCCCTCTTCACTGGTGCCGGGCACCGGAGGAGCATGAGGGGTGTGGGTACCAAAGTGTGTAGGCACCGTGACAAGGAGCAGTCTTGGGCCTGCAGCTGCCACTACCCTCTCCGCTGCCTACCTCCATGCCGCTCCGCGACACTACACTGGAAGCATACGTTCTTGAACTCATTAGAGTTTTGTAATGTTTGTGTCTAAGTCAACCAGTATATATGGATATTTGGTTCGTTTGATCCATGGCATTGGATATGGTTGAAAAATGTTTCTTCACTGTTAGCAATCTAATAAATCTATTCATGTCTTTAATAGTGTTTACAAGTTGACATTTTTTGTTGGGACAAAATTACGTCATTTACTTTTAACTCTAATTTGATCTGATGTCAAAATGCAGATAGATTTATGACCCTTATATCGTTAACACTTTTCTGATTTATCTCCTCGTTTTTTGTTTGGCAATTCTCTGAGTCGAGTATCTTGGCATTTGTTCTTCTTTGCTTTCTCTCCTCCCTGCGGGTTCTCTTACAAAAGCACTCCGTTGTTCTTGTTGTCGTGCATTTTTCTGAGGTCTACACTTTTTAATATCTTGGCTTGTATTTGTTTCACCAGCACCATCTGAGTCTGTGGTATCAGTATGACAGTCCGAGGTATCATCCTGTAGAGGTGTAAAAGCTACTCACCATTGTTTGCAATAATTCTCATTTTTTAATATGGATCTAGGGTATTTATTTGTACCTCAGGCATAATCTTCTACATCTCTGTTGAATTTCATTTTTTTCACATCCATAATATTTTCCTCAAGTTTAGCAATGTTTCTTTTCAGTTTCTCATCCATTGTTTTGTACATTGGATCTTCCACAGAGGGTTGTTGTGTTGCCATTAGGTTGTTCACTGCAGTATCCAATTTGATTAGAACAGTGTGTCAGACATGAAATCAGAATAAACCTTAATTTTTTTAGGTCAATTAGGAACCAAAATTATTTATATTTGCCAAATGCCAGAATAATGAGAGAGAATTTTTTAAGGTATTTTTAATCACTTTCTGTGAACTCAGAAGTTTACACACGGTAGGATTACTATGCCTTTAACCCCTTACCGGCATTTGATGTATCCATACGTCAAGGTTGGGTAGGGGCATCCGGGTGGTCTGGTGACGTCACCATGTCCACAATGCATTGTTGGCATGGTGATTGACAGTCACCATGGAGACCAGTACACAGCAGTAATGCTGTGTGCAGGTCTCCTTTGTAAAAGCGATTTGGAGATTGCTGTTACAAATCCCCTATGGGGAAAAGTGAAAGAAATGTGAAAAGGAAAAAAAAAAATTTAAAACACAAACATGAAAAATAAAAAAAAAACACGTACACCGCCCTTTTCCCCTTGACAAACGGCAATCATCACAAAAAAATAAAGTACACATATTTGATAACGACCCACCCTATATATATGTCACATTAATTAATCCCCACGGTGAATGCCGTAAAAAAAAAACAGTCACAGATTTCCTTTTTTTTTTCACCTCGCAGCACATAAAATGGAACATGCTTTCTCCTGTTGCTTACAATCCATACTTTGAATAGCAGCCTTACCTCATACTTTTGTGCTTCCTATAACTAACGCCAATCCTGCTTTCATCCTGATACATTCACCATTATTTGATCTATTTTACTCTTCATATCTATGTTCCTTATAAGCAGCATCTGATTATTTTTTGAAAAAATTAAACATTCTATTATTTGCATAACACCAGAATTGGTGTGCATGGTTTTCTACTACTATTGGCCCACTGACAAGGACATGAACAGTCTATAATTTTAAGGGTAGGTTAATTTTAACATTGAGAGATAGAATATCCAAAATAAAATCTAGAAAATCACATTGTATAAATTATATACGTTTATTTGCATTTTGCTGAGAGAAGTAAGTATTTGAAAAATGTTTGAGGGACTCATAAGGGACTAAGAACATGACTATGTAGAAGAATACAATATTATAAGTGATTGCCAGCATGGTTTTACTAAGGACAGAAGTTGTGAAACCGACCTGATCTGCTTTTATGAAGAGGTGAGTAGAAGTCTGGATAGCGGGGCAGCTGTGGATATTGTGTTTTTAGACTTTGCAAAGGCGTGTGACACTGTCCCTCATAAGCATTTGTTGGGTAAATTAGAATCCATTGGGTTAGAGATAACAGTGTGTAATTGGATTAAAAACTGGCTGCTGGATCGTACTCAGAGAGTGGTGGTAAATGACTCCTACTCTGAGTGGACCCCGGTTGTGAGTGGTGTGCCGCAGGGCTCAGTATTGGGTCCTCTTTTATTTAATGTATTTATTAATAATAGTGTGGAGCGGATCAATAGCACGGTTTCTATTTTTGCAGATGACACCAAGCTATGCAGGGTAGTGCAATCTATGGAAGATGCTCATAAATTGCAAGCAGACCTGGACATACTGAGTATTTTTGGCATCCACTTGGCAAATGAGGTTCAATGTGGATAAATGTAAGGTTCTGCATCTGAATAAAAATAATCTGCAGGCCTCATATGTCCTAGGGGGAGAAAAACTTGGAGAATCGCTTGTTGAGAAAGATCTGGGCGTTCTTGTAGATCATAGACTACAGAACAGCATTCAGTGTCAATCAGCTGCCTCTAAGGCAAGTAGGATATTGGCATGTATTAAAAGAGGCATGGACTCGCGGGACAAGGATGTAATTCTACCGCTGTACAAAGCATTGATGCGTCCTCACTTAGAATATGCTGTTCAGTTCTGGGCCCCAGTTTATAAAAAAGATGTAATGGAACTAGAGAGAGTACAAAGACGAGCAACCAAACTTATAAGGGGAATGAAGCATCTTAGTTATGAGGAAAGGTTAGTAGAATTGAACTTATGTAGTCTTGAGAAAAGATGACTTCGGAGGGACATGATTAATTTATATAAATATATAAATGTTCCCTACAAAAAGTATGTGAAAAAATTATTTCAAGTGAAGCCCCCTCAAAAGACAAGGGGACATTCCCTTCGGCTAGAGAGAAAAGGGTTCAATCTCCAGAGGAGAAAAGTGTCTTCACTGTAAGAACTGTGAATCTGTGGAATAGCCTGCCTGAAGAGCTGGTCACAGCAGGAACAGTTGAGAGTTTCAAGAAAGGCTTAGATAGCTACATGAAATGAAATAATATTATTGCATATGTAGCTATGTAAAAATTCTGGATCCTGGATGGTGGCGGCTCTGGGGTCAGAGATGGGGTCTCCCCTGGAGCACATTGGTTCTTGTCTTGTGGGTTTCAGGGCATTACCCAGTGGGGAGGCTGGACTTAAAATTCTTGTGTCCCTCCCTTCACCCACTTTTTCCCCACCCTTGGTTGAACTTGATAGACACGTGTCTTTTTTCAACCGTACTAACTATGTAACTATCCCCTACCAACCATTAGAGTTCTGGCTCCTACAGACCAGTTCGATGCTCCTAATCAACTCATTACTTGCATTAAAGACAGCTGTCTTAGTCACCTTTATAAAAGACTCCTGCCCACAGAGTCAATTAATCAGTCAGACTCTAACCTCTGCAACATGAGCAAGACCAAAGAGCTTTCTAAGGATGTCAGGGACAAGATCATAGACCTGTACAAAGTTAGAATGGGCCCCAAACCATAAGTAAGACGCTGGTTGACAAGGAGACAACTGTTGGTGCAAAATTTACAAAATGGAAGAAATACAAAATGACTATCAATCGACATTGAACTGGGGCACCATGCAAAATCTGACCTCATGTGGTATCCTTGATCATGAAGAAAGTGAGAGATCAGCCTAAAAGTACACGGGGAAAACTTGTTAATGATCTCAAAGCTGCTGGCACCACAGTCACCAAGAAAACCATTGGTAACACATTACACCTTAATGGTTTAAAATCCTGCAGTGCCTGCAAGGTCCCCCTGCTCAAGAGGCACATATGCAGGCCCGTCTGAAGTTTGCCAATGAACACCTGGATGATTCTGTGAGTGATTGGGAGAAGGTGCTGTGTTCAGATGAGACAAAATTGAGCTCTTTGGCATTAACTCAACTCGCCGTGTTTGGAGGAAAAGAGATGCTGTCTATGACCCAAAGAACATCGTCCCCACTTCTGTAGATATATTGATAGGTTTTATTTTTACATGTTTCTTATATATGTTTGATTGCGATATACTGTATGCACTATGAGAATATTCTAGGGATGAAGGTGCTAGATCTCAGCTGTTCTTTGAAATGAATAGCATTTAAGGGTGTAACCATGTAACACGCACCAGGCTATGTCTAAGTCTATGGGATAACTCGAAATGCGTAAGATGCGTGTCTAGTTTTCAGCGCTATGGGCGACATGTATGAAGCTCGCCGGGTCGGGGAGCGCTTTTCCGCTAGTTTTCCGGCGAAATCTGTGTCTGATTTATGTCGGGGCCGGGGCACGCTCATACATACTATGTAAAGTCCGCCGCGCCTCGCCAGTGTGTTTGGCGCAGTGCGGGACTTTGGCGCAGTGCGGGGCTGCGCAGAAAATCTGTTCCGATGCGAGACAGGCTGGAAAACAGCGAGAAATCATTCCACATGTCCGTGCGGAGTATGAATCAAAAATCGCCTTTATTAAGGCAATCAACATTCTCAGAAAAGAGCTCAAACCTCAAAAATAATAAATACATAAAACAAAATCACTTTCCAAATATCCTAATTCAAGAATTAGGATATTGGAAATTGCCGGGAAATACAGTAATTCAAATTCTGAAAGCTATTCTCATTGGTTGGCAGAAATCGGCCAATCAGAATAGGAGCAACAGTGAACCATTAAAACCTATAGAGAACTATTGACCAATCAGAATCAAAGGCAGGACAGTTCAAAATATAGTAAAAATGCAGAAAAGAGCTGATTGGCTGAGCTAGCGGAGGCTTGGCTAGCTCAGCCAATCAGAATAGGAGCGACAAAGACCCATTATAGCCTATGGAGAAGTTTGAACCAATCAAAATCCAAGGCGGGATAGTTGAAAATACAGTAAAAATGCAGAAAAGAGCTGATTGGTTAAGCTAGCGGGGGGCTTGGCTATCCCAGCCAATCAGAATAGGAGCGACAGAGACCCATTATATCCTATGGAGAACTATTGACCAATCAGAATAGGAGCGACAGAGACCCATTAAAACCTATGGAGAACTATTGACCAATCAGAATCAAAGGCGGGACAGTTCAAAATACAGTAAAAAGGCAGAATAGAGCTGATTGGCTGAGCTAGCGGGGGCTTGGCTATCCCGGCCAATCAGAACGCGAGCTACTTCTCCCATTGTAGTCTATGGAGAGATCGGCGCAATGCAATCTCGGCGCTCTGCGCCGTGCGGCATGGAGTATTAATTAAAAAAAAAAATTTATTAGTTGCACAATATTCTCAGAAAAAGAGCTGAAACCTTCTATAAACATAAATCAATTAAATCCCGAACAACGCGTTTGTCGCCGAGACCGGCGCTAAGTAAGGAATTGCAATAGAGAGAATTGCCGGGAAATACAGTAATTCAAATGGTTGAAGCTATTCTCATTGTTCGGCAGAAGCCAGCCAATCAGAATAGGAGCGACAAAGACCCATTTATATCCCTATGGAGAAGTTTTTGGCCCAAATCAGAATAGGAGCGACAGTGGCCCATTCTAAACCTATGAAGGAGTATTAACCAATCAAATAGGAGGGGGACAAAGTCCATTATATCCTATGGAGAATTTTTGGACCAATCAAAACAAAGGCGGGACAGTTTAAAATACAGTAAAAAGAACAGAAAAGAGCGGGATTGGCGGGAGCTAGCGGGGCTTGGCTATCTCGGGCCAAATCAGAGAAACGAGCTACTTCTCCCATTGTAGTCTATGGAGAGATCGACGCAATGAAATCTCCGCTCTCAGCTCCGTGCGGCATGAAGTATTAATAAAAAAATCATTTTTATTAAGTGTAAAACATTCTCAGATAAAGCGCTGAAACCTTCAATAAAAATAAATCAGTTAAAACCCCGAACAACGCGTTTTGTCGCCGAAAACCGGCGCTACATAGGGAATTGCAATAGAGAAGAATTTCCCGGGGAAAAATACAGTAATTCAAATTGTTTAAGCTCTTCTGATTGTCGGGGCATTAAAACCAGCCAATCGGGAATTAGGAACGACAGAGACCCATTAAAACCTATGGAGAAGTTTTGACCAATCAGAATAGGAGCGACAGTGTCCCATTATAACCTATGGAAAAATTTATAGACCAATCAAAATCAAAGGTGGGACAGTTCAAAATACAGTAAAAAGACAGAAAAGAGCTGATTGGCTGAGCTAGCGGTGGCTTGGCTATCCCAGCCAATCAGGCGCGAGGCTACTTCTCCCATTGTAGTCTATGGAGAGAGCGGCGGCACGAAATTCGGTGCTCGCGCGTGCGGCATGAAGTATTAATAAAAAAATCATTTTTATTAAGTGTAAAAACATTATCACATAAAGAGCTGAAACCTTCTCTAAAGATAAATCATTTTAAATCCCGAACAACGCTTTGTTGCCGAGACCGGCGCTACATAGGGAATTGCAATAGGAGAATCGCGGGAAAATACAGTATTCAAATTGTTTAAGCTCTTCTGATTGGTCGGCATAAACCAGCCAATCAGAATAGGAGTGACAGTGGCCCATTATATCCTATGGAGGAGAATTGACCAATCAGAATAGGAGCGACAAAGACCCATTGTATCCTATGGAAAGTTTGGGACCAATCAAAATCCAAGGCGGGACAGTTCCAAAAATACAGTAAAAATACAGAAAAGAGCTGATTGGCTGAGCTAGCGGTGGCTTGGCTATCCCAGCCAATCAGAGCGCGAGCTACTTCTACCATTGTAGTCTATGGAGAGAGCGGCGCACTGAAATCTGCGCCAATCATATTCAAAGGCGGGACAGTTCAAAATACAGTAAAAAGGCAGAAACGAGCTGTTTGGTTGAGCTAGCGGGGGCTCGTCCAGCTTAGCCAATCAGAGCGCGAGCTACTTTCTCATAGAGTTCTATGGGGAAAAGAAATTCTGAGCGCGCTCTGTGATTGGCTAAGTTAAAGAGGGCCGTTTTTTTGGAAACCAATGGGACGCGAGCGACGTCCTATGGGTTTTCTAATGCAATCTGAAATAAAACTGGACATGGCGAAATCAATTGATAAGACTACAGAAGTTGTCCCTGTGTATATAAAATGAAAAATAATATGGGGGTAACGAAAAAAATATTAATTCAATAAAATCATTTTTTATTTCTTTATTTTCGTTATCCAAGGATCAATAGTATGGGTGCAACGAAAATAAAGAAATAAACATGATTTGATTTAATATTTTTTTTCGTTACCCCCATATTATTTTTCATTTTATATACACATCGGGACAACTTCTGTAGTCTTATAATTTGATTTCGGCCATGTACAGTTTTATTTTTAGATTGCATTAGAAAACCCATAGGAGCCCCCGCTCGCTCTCCCATTGGTCCAAATAACAGCGCCTCTTTTAACTTAGCAAATCACAGAGCTTGCTCGGAATTTCTTTTCCCCATAGAACTCTATGAGAAAGTAGCTCGCGCTCTGATTGGCTAAGCTGGACGAGGGCCCCCCCTAGCTCAACCAAATCAGCTCGTTTCTTCCCTTTTAATTGTATTTTGAACTGTCCCCCCTTGGGAATATGAAATTTGGTCAATTTTTCTCCATAGGTTTTAATGGGGTCCCTGTCGCTCCTTTTTTCTGATTGGGGCAATTCTCCTCCATAGGATATAATGGGCCACTGTCGCTCCTTTTTTTGATTGGCTGGTTTATGCCCGCCCAACAGAAGAGCTTAAACAATTTGAATTACTGTATCTCCCGGCGATTCTCTCTATTGCAATTCCCTATGTAGCGCCGTTCCGGGACAAACGCGTTTTTTCGGGGTTTTAACTGATTTATAAATTTTCAGAGGTTTTAACTCTTTAGTTGATAATGTTTTACACTTAATTTAAAAATTTAGGGTTTTTTTATTCATACTCCATGCCTCACGGCGCTGAGCGCCGAGATTTCAATTGCGCCCAACTCTCCATAGACATACAATGGGAGAAAATAAGCTCGCCGCTCTGATTGGCTGGGGATAGCCAAGACCCCCCGCCGCATTAACCAATCAGTTCTTTCTGCTTTTTTACTGTATTTTGAACTGTTCCCGCCTTGGATTTTGATTTGGTTCAAAATTCTCCATAGGCTTTATAATGGGTCTTTTGTCGCTCCTATTCTGATTGGCTGAGCTAGCCAAGCCCCCGCTAGCTCAACCAATCAGCTCTTTTCTGCATTTTTTACTGTATTTTGAATGTCCCGCCGTTGATTCTGATTGGTCAATCGTTCTCCATAGGTTTTAATGGTTCACTGTCGCTCCTATTCTGATTGGCTGGTTTATGCCGACCAATGACAATAGCTTTTTAGAATTTGAATAACTGTATTTCCCGCAATTTCCAATATCCATTTCTTTATATTGCGCCGTTCTAGATTTTTGGAAAGTGATTTTTTTTTTTATTTTGTTTATTTTTGAGGTTCAGCTCTTTTCTGACAATGTTTTCTGATTTTTTCGGATTCATACTCCTGCTGCACGGAGCGGAGCGCCGAGATTTCTGTCGCAATCTTCTATCTGCTTCCTCGCATGTTCCGATCCTGCTTCACTTCGCCTCCGCCGGAGCATTTAGACCAAAAGAAACCAGGTCTGGGCCCGTCGGAGTTGCCGAGCGCTGCACTTTCGCCTCGCTTTTGCCGACTCGCGATCGTACAATGCCTCGGAGTATACGAGCGCGCCGCGGTCCCACCCCGGAACGCCTACCCCCGCCCACCAAACCCCGCCCACTTGCCCGCCCCTTCATGCGGGCGCAGCTGAAAGTGGCGAACGCTGCGCCTAACACCGCATCCCTGCGTCCGACAGGGGGATGCGGGCCGGGAGGCACAGTATACGCCAGAAAACAGGCGTAAAGCCCGATCATACATGTCGCCTATGTTTTTAAAAGTGTTTTTTGATATTAATGGGATGAATTAAAGTTTGAAAGATTTTTACCATATATCGAGTGCTGGATGATCTTCTACTATATATTGGATTATCTCACTTTAGCCGAGTGATTCCCTTCCATGCACTGGATCTCTCAAATCAACAAAAAGCTCCTGGCAGCACGTGAGAGAGCAAACATATTTTTTGTATTGGGACTGTGAGCAGTATGATAGTACACATAAAGCTTACGGGGTTGTCCATTAACAAAAAATTATACTGCATTGGGGCTAAAGTGGTCAAGAAGTGAAAAAAAACCCTAATACTTACCCAGATGTCCCCCGCCGCTGCTGCTCCGGAACTCTGGGTGATCTGCTCCTCTTGACTTCTGGGTTCTCGTCCCGACATAGAGAAGAAGCTTTTGCTTCATTCATTTACATTAGAGCACAAGCCTCGCCTGCGTGTCTGGAAGTAAACCCGGAATTCAAGAGAAGCTGATTGCCGGAGAGCTCCAGAACAGCAGCAATAGGAACAGTTAGGTAGTATCAGATTTTTTTTATTTTTTTACCATCCTGGCTCAAATGCAATACATTTTTTGGTTAATAGACAACCCCTTTAATGAGCCAATTACTTAGCCAGTGTGTTATATGATCAAATATAAGGTGTGTGAGGGTGCAGGGATACTGTTGAATAATGTGATCAGGTTAATATACAAGTAGAAGGGTAGCACACTCAGGAGAGCTGGTGCAGCATGAAAAGAGTCTTGGAGACAAAAGAGGGAATAGAAGATTAATTGCAGAACATATAGCATGGGCACAGTAGTAGACAGAGATGAGGGGTGCAGCACTGTTAAAAGCTTTGTGGGGAAAGAAATGTGTTTACATTAATTTGTTATGTAAATGGGTAACCAGTGCAGTGAGTGGCACAAGGCAGAGGCATTGGTGTAGCATTTGAACCATTAAATGAGCCTGGCTGTTACATTCAGGATAAATTGAAGGTTTTAGAGTTTGGAGATGAGAAGATTGTTTAGTAGTGAGTAACAGTAATCAAGTTAAAAATAAATCAAAGCAAGAATAGAGGTATTGCCATTTTTTACCATAAGAAAATCACAGATACATGGTTTGAGAAAGCATCTAAGACTATGAAACGGCCATTTGCTGATGGTGTTTTGTAACAACCGCCGATCAAAAATCGGAACTCATAAAAATGCATAAAAATGGGTATAATACAACATGTAAACATGGCAAACAAAATAACACTACCTAAAACAATGTAGTAAACACTAGATGAATTTTATTACAATATACACATATAACGACTAGATAAAAAAAAAACAGTAACAAAGCGATGCTGGAGTACTGAAGGCACTACAACAAGGTAAGTATCCCAATATGAACCAGAGAAAAAAATAGTACCATACATTCAATAAGAGTGAATCACATGCAAGTAATACAACCCCAAAATCAATTCATATAGAAAATACAAATATATTGAGATACAGACATATAGTACTTTGCACACTCATCAAATAAATAAGGAAAAGGGGATACAGACCAGATGGTGCCATGAGACAACCCAGCATGTGTTTTGCAAGGAAGCTTCGTCAGGGGTGATTTATTTTCAACTTGATTACCATTTGGTCTGTATCCCCTTTTCCTTATTTATTTGATGAGTGTGCAAAGTACTATATGTCAGTATCTCAATATATATGTATTTTCTATATGAATTGATTTTGGGATTGTATTACTTGCATCTGATTCACTCTTATTGAGTGTGTGGTACTATGTTTACTCTTTTTTATATTGGGATACTTACCTTGCGGTAGTGCCTTCAGTACTCCAGCACCGCTTTTTTTACTGGTTTTTTTATATTGTCTCTGGTGGTGTTTTGTTTCTTCTCCTGAGTCATTTCCTGAGGCATATCAAGACAGAATAAATGTGCAATATTTATGGTGAGTGCCATAGCAGAATTGATTCTAGTACAGCCTGAAAAATCACATAAATAGATACTGTAGAAACTTCTTTTTGATTTTTTGCTCATCCCAATTTACAAAATATTGAGGTCAAAAAGTCTTATGTTCCCTAAAATGGTAGCAATGAAAACAATAACTCATCCCACCAAAACAGCCCCACATAGGTCTGTAGAAGAAAAAAAATATAGTGATACAATTTATTTACTTATTTATTTTTTAAAAGTGCTTTTATGATAAATATTTATAAGGTCACACCAAACTATAATGTTAAAAAACTATAGAACTATATTAGCCAAAACATACAAAATTGTGTGCCTTGTAGAAAATGTCACAAAGATAAAATGTAACCTTTATTACAAACTATATAATAAGCTATCCTACAAAGTCCCTACACTCACCCTAGTACAGGGACCAGTCCTACCTACCAAATAGCAGGGTAAAGGCCCTTATCAGGGCGATCCTGATAGGAACCTAACCCTATGTTCATACGGCGTTTTTGAAAAATTTCAAATATGACTTAAAGGTTTATTCCCATTCTCTAAGAATGAACCCAGCTGCATAGGACAGAGGTGGCCGTACATGTTTGTCTCTCTCTGTTCATTTCTATGGTAATGGATTGAATACAGGTGGGCACAGTCACTCAGCTGTAGTCGGTTTGGTTTCTTACCATAGTTTGGGTCTGGGATTTTTATGAAGCAGCCAGAGAGCCTGATTGGGAATAGTCACTCCCATACTCCAGCCCGGGCCTTAACAGCCAGATAAAAAGCAGCTGGTTCTGGTTAGAAGGGGTGTGCTTCTGGACCTGAAACCAGAATCTGTTTACTGCCTGAGCTGTGAGGCTGTGTAGGCCTGAGGACCTCCTACACCTCCCAGACGGTGACACTACTCCTTTGTGTTTTCTTAGCTGCTTGCCTGGAGAAAGGTCTTATTATTTACTGGTTTGCGTTATATGCTGAAGCCAAGCTTGAGTTGCAAGACTGTGGACTAAAATAATCAAACTTTATATTATTTGGACTAAGAACCTGTGCAAGTGCCTGCTTCTGCGCTGCACCCCACACAGTATATTGGTATTAGTCACTATACGGTAGTGATATTTGGTGGTATTATTTGGTCTATGTATATTGTTATTGGTAATATTGATCTTGGTATACTGGTTTGCTCAGTAACAGTATGATGGTATTAGTCACTATATAGTAGTGATATGTGGTGTATTATTTGGTTTAAGTATATTGCTATTGGTAATATTGGTCTTGGTATATTGGTTTGGTCAGTAACAGTATGATGGTATTAGTCACTATACTGTAGTGATATGTGGTGTATTATTTGGTTTTTGTATATTGCTGTTATTGGTAATATTGGTCTTGATATACTGGTTTTGGTCAGTGGAATTATGGTGGTATCAGTCACTATATACTGGTGACATGCGAGGATAATGTGGCTCTTGTATACATACTGACTCACAGAATACAGATAACATGCCAATTCAACTGTTCAGTGTAAACTCCAACAAAAATTAAACCCAAAAGAAATAATTGCATTTTTGTTCACCCCACTTTTTTGGGGGTGGGGGGCAGAGGGGGGCTATATAACTTGTTTATCTTTGGCCCCATTTGAAATTAATTTTCTTCTATTAGGCAATCCCTTTACATATAAATAATTTTCTGCAGCGCACTACACCACAGACTTTCTTCATGTCAAGTAGGGAACCTGTTGTTAAAAGGTAGTGGTCCACAGCCATTGTGTGGAGATAGGGTGACCCAAGCTAAAGTTTTACACCCGAGCTGTAACGATTTCCGGCCGCGAGGATAGAAACGTCCTGGTACAGGGGATCCACAGGGTCCACCGCGGGCAGAGATGGTAATACCCGCAGTGGGTAGCCAAAGTGCAGGGCTGGATGGCTGGACACTGGAGGCTGATAAACGGATGCTGTAGCAGTAAACAGATGACAGAGTCCCAGACAGGTGACAGAATATATTCAGCAGCAGGAGACAGCAGAGAGAAACTGGAGGACAACATGTCAGAAGACAGCAGGGAAGACAGGTGCGCTGGACAGCGCAGGGTAATGCAGACGTCCAGCAGAACCACTGGGAACCCGAGGGTTAACTCAGCAGCAGCTTCAGCAGCAGAGGTCTAGCTCTAAGGATGAACACCAACGAACTGATGCTGAGTGCAGGGAGGAAGTTCCTTATGAAGGCCGAGGTCACAGGTCACAGGCAGGAAGCAGGAGCGATGTGTCTATAAATGTCCGCAGGCGCGCCCTATGGGGTGTGCACAAACGCTGGGGAAGCCACAGAGGATGGACACACGTGGAAGCAGGACCGGGTACAGAGCATACTGACTTTGCCGCTGTAAGCCCCGCACAGGGAGCCACAGTGGACCCAAGGGGACACGACCCAAGGCACGGGCCGCGGCGCGATCCGTGACAGTACCCCCCCCCCTTAAGCCCTCCCCTCCGGGCTAGCCGGGTCCCCCCAAACTGGCGAGGGGTAACCACCTCCTCCTCGGTATCCCAGGAACTGTCTTCAGAGGAGGTGTCCAGAGAGTCCCGGATTACTTCTTGAACCTGGGGGGCAGTAGCAGAAACAGTAGGCAGGGGGAGTGGGGGGTGGGAAACAGAGGTGTCTTTACAGACCAGGAGCACTTCTTGCGCTTGAAGTACCTCTTCAGGCAGTACAGCAGAAAGGGGCAGGGAAACGGGTGGGTGGGACTGCACAGGATGGGCAGGCTTGAGGCAGCGAGAATGACATGGCTCACCCCACTGGAGAACTTCACCCGTTTTCCAATCTAGAGATGGATTGTGACGCTGGAACCACAGTAGGCCAAGCAGGACAGAAGCATTAGGCAAAACATAGAACGAGATGTCCTCTTGGTGGGAGCTTTCAATTAGCAGAGACATAGGTTTTGTGCGGAACTGGACTGGCTCTTTCAGGATCTCCCCGTTGATAGAAGAGAAACGTAGTGGTTTTCTCAGACGGGTGGCAGGCAGACAGAACTTCTCCACTAATGACGGATGGACGAAATTCTCAGACGAGCCGGAGTCCAGAAGAGCAAGAATTTGAACTTTAGTACCGGAACCATAACAGAGCGTGACCGGGTGGTCAGACGAGGCACAGAGGCATCTTTATTCAAAGACACTTCACCCACAACACCATGGCATGGAGGTTTCTGGGGCGCAGCAGGACAGACTGGGCAGTTCTTCAGATAGTGCTTGGGATTGCCATAGTATAAACACAGGTTCAGACTGCGCCGGCGAGTGCGTTCATCCAGGCTTAGATGAGCGTGATTCACCTCCATACGATCGTCATGAAGGAACGCAGGTGCCTGGTGAGATAGACTTGGGGGTGAAGGTACAAGGCCAGGCGAAGGCTTCCAAGGACGGAATGGCGGTGACTGCTGGCGAAGCTCTAGCTCTTTTTCAGAAAAACGTATGTAGATTTTGGTAGCTAGAGAAATGAGGTCGTCCAGGTTACTAGGTAGGTCCCGACCAGCCAGTTCATCCTTAATGCGCCCAGCGAGGCCTCCCCAGAAGGCTGCTACAAGGGCCTCATTGTTCCAAGCGAGTTCCGAAGCCAGGGTACGAAACCGGATGGCATATTGGCCCACAGAAGATTCGCCTTGACAGGCACGTAGCAGAGAAGATGCCACAGAGGTATTGCGCCCAGGTTGTCCAAAAATTTTCCGGAAGGTGCACAGAAACTCTTGGATGTCCCCTGTCAGTGGATCCCCTCTCTCCCAGAGGGGCGAGGCCCAGGCCAAGGCTTCACCTGAGAGCAGGCTGATGATAAACGCCACCTTGGCTCTATTGGATGGAAACTGGTGAGCCAGGACCTCGAAGTGTATGGTACACTGGTTGATGAATCCGCGACATGTGTGCGGATCTCCGTCGTAACGGGCAGGCAGAGGCAGGTGCAGGCTGGGACTGGACATGGTCGCAGGAGGCGGAGATAATGCAGGTAGCGGAGCTGGCGTAGGTGCCAGTGCAGACGTAACCTCATCCAACGTGCGGTAACTGTCTGTAGCTTCTGGAAGAGTTGCTCCAGGTGCGTGCCATGACGGTTGATTACAGCTACCAGGTCAGGTAGAGTCACTCCGGCGGGATCCATTTAGTATGGTCAGTTCGTACTGTAACGATTTCCGGCCGCGAGGATAGAAACTTCCTGGTACAGGGGATCCACAGGGCCCACCGCGGGCAGAGATGGTAATACCCGCAGTGGGTAGCCGAATGCGGGCTGGAGGGCGGACACGGGAGGTGATAAACGGATGCTGTACAGTAAAACAGATACAGAGCCCCCAACAGGTAAGAATATATTCAGCGCAGAACAGGAGAGAAATGAGGTCAACACTCAGAAACGCAGGGAAGACGGGGACGGGCGCGCAGGGAAATGCAGATTTCAGAAAACCCAGGGAACCAGGGTTAACTCCGCAGCATTTCAGCACAGAGGCTAGCTCAAAGGGAAAAAAACCCCAACGAACTGACTAAGGCAGGGGGAATTTCCCTTTAAGGGCCCCGGGTCACAGGCGGGAAAGCAGAGCACTTTGTCTATAAATCCCCCGCGGGCTGGGGCGCGCCCTTTGGGGGGTGTGCACCAGTGGGGAACCCAAAAGGGATGGCACCGGGAAAAGCGGGACCGGGTGAGTAGCGCTGAGCAACAGAACAGGTACAGAGCATCTGACTCGGCTGCTGTAAGCCCCGCACAGGGAGCCACGGGGGACCTGACCATGGGGCGGACCGACCGCGATCCGTGAACGGGCCCTGCGTATTTAGAAATTTCCCCCTGATGAATTTTATGTTACCACACCCTAAACCCCTGTATAAAACTTGATGCTTTAACCAAAAAAAAGAATTTTCCCTTGAAATAAACCTATTAACCGTAATCTTCCCTTTACATTGTGATGTATCCATTCTTCTAAAATTTGGAAACCTTCAAAGAGGGGCTAAGTTTGCGGGTAATAGCGCAAAGGATATAGAAATGATTTTTTAGTGCAACAAAATCATTGGCCCCTTTTTCCTACCTTGAAACCAAATTTTTATAATTTAAAAAAAAACAGATATCATGCACACTATCTACAGAAAACCGAAAAGCCTTACCCCCTTTTAGGGCAAAGAGGATTTCCAAAAAGATTTATATTTGCCAAAAACCGAAAAATTTGGGGAGGAGACTTTTAAAAGGCATTTTTTTTTTCTTTTGCAGCAAAGTTTACATACACAGAATTAGTAGGGCCTTTTAAAAAATTTTGGGACACCCTTTTTGAGACATGTTTTCGAAACTTCTGATAGGTTTATTGGCAACATTTTGGGGGTTAGAGACCACCTGTGGTGTATTTAAATGCACACCAGAACCAGTTCTGTGTGTAACATCAGGGAAATCAAAGAATCACCAAGATTTTGAAGAGAATTGTGGACTTGGGTGCAATTTTAGATCCCCGAAGGTGCCTCGTTCTTGTTAAACAATTATACGAAAGCACAAACAAAGGGGGAATTTTCCAGCCACCCATTCTGCCGGAAAAGGGAAATGGGTTCGTGTCTCAGAGATAAACGTGATTTGGTCTGCATTTGAAAAATAAACCCCAAGAACAAAAAAAAAAGCCCTTGTGAAGATTGGCAAAAGTGGTAAGTTTGTTTTCTTTAAACCAAAGTAAAAACAAGTGCTGTACAAAATGACCCTGGGGGGCCCCCCTCTCCCGGGGAAAAACCTTTTCCCTTTTAAAAGTAACAAAAAAAAGCCGTTTCCCATTTTTCCCAAATTTACCCCCAGGAAAAAAGGGCCCTACATTTTTTGGAAACCCATGCCCTTGTGGTTTTACAAAAAAAAAATTTTAACTGTTTGGGCCCTTTAAGGGACCATGGGTTAACTTTTGGGGGGAAAAAAGGGGAAGAAGTTTGGGAAGCAAAAGAACACTATCCCAACTGTGAAACTCATGGAGGGCAGCATCATGTTGTGGGGTTGTTTTGCCCCGGAGGGACGGGTCCTTCCCCAAAATAGTTAAAAATAATGAGGAAAAAAGATTATATGGAAAGAAACATTTCAAGACATCACCGGGGGAATTTAAAAATCTTGGAGGGAAAAATGGGTTTTCCCAAAGGGAAAAAGGGACCTGAAGCTTTCTCCCAAAAATTTTTTAACAAAGGGGCTTAAGGAAAACCCCAAGTAAGGGTTTTGGAGGGGTCACCCACAAAGCCCTGATCTAAATTCCTTTTAAAAAGGGAATGGGAAAAGGGGAAGAAAAGGCAGGTTGAGCAAGATGACCTAAAAACATGGCCCCGTTACACCAGTTCTGTTTAGGAGGGAAAGGGGCCAAAAAGCTTGTAGAAGGTTTTCCAAAATGTTTGACCAAGTTTATACAGTTTTAAAGGGGAAGGGTACCAAATTTCTAACAAAATTTTTATGCCTTTTTAAAAAAAGGAAAAAATAAATAAAATTTTTGGGTTTCTAATTGACCCAAAAAGGGGGGGTTTTTTTGATTTTTTATGGGCAGATTTGGGGAGAAAAAAAATGCAACTGTGTCCCCCTTTTACATTGTGTATGTAAAATTATGGTTTAAATGTGGGCCATTCAGGTTTTTTGGGCTGGGGCTTTAACACTTACCGGGAAAGTTTCCCCGCCCTTTTGGTTGGTAAAGATGTTATTTTAGGTCTATAGTGCCATACACAGCTGTAGTAAAACCCATGTTATTTCTGGGGCCTTTTTGGGGGGGAAGAAGTTCAACCCTTTTTTAACCTAAAAAAAACAGGTTTTAATGGTATGGGGACTCAAATTTGTGAGCAATGAATTATTAAGTTCATGGGAAAAAAGGGAAAAATTTTAGGTGAGCAGGGAAAAACCCTTTATGTCACTTTTACACTTTTTATTGTAGGCTGTTGTAACTCATTCTCCAGGTTTAGATGTTTTTCTATAGTTGTGTGCTTAGGCTATTACTAGAGGTGAGAGAATTTTTCATTGTATCTTTTGTGGTGTTTTTTCTTTATATTCAAAAAAATTAAAAAATTTTATGGGTTAAAAAAATCATGTTTAAAATCTTATCCCCAAATTTTTTTTCAAATTTGATATCCCCCTTTTTGACAGCCTCTTCCCTATGCCTTTGTGGGGGGTATGGGGCATTTATAAACGAAAACCTTCATTATGAGCCCCCGAAACAGAGAGACAATAAAAACATGGCCTCTCACTCGGGTACTCTGGTAGACTCTGGAAAAATTACATGGCTGTCCCTGTTATCCAGTGGTTTTCTGTAAAAACTAAAATTTTTTCAGTAGTGTTCTGTAATGACAGTGCCTGTTCAGGCCTCTTCGCAGTCCTCTGTCTGCAAACTATGGCAGAGACTACACTTTTGGCCATGATTCTGGGCTTAAATTGTATGTTTTCTTAATACTAGCCTGAACACTGTCTGAGTCCTGTACTTGCTGTGTGGTGATTGACAGGTTCTCTCTCACACCCATCTGGTTACTTCTGGTAACTCTAATGCTGGGCTGCAGATAGTTTAGACTGAGTGGTGATTGACAGTTGTCTTCACCACTGATCTTCCTTCCCTGCCAGTCTGTGTTGTGTGGTCTTGATGTGCCCTAAACTGAGACTTTCCATTAGAAGTTCAATTGTGCACTGGGACTTTGCTTGCAATAGTCTTTTGTAACTAGAGCTGGCGCTCATTTGGATTCTTATTTCTTGATTTGCTTACCTCTTTGTCTGTCCCCTTTACCTCTGGATTTTCCTGTTTCTTTCTGTTGTTCCTTGTGTTTGTCTTGCTTGTTCTGTGTTCTACCTTGGCCAGATGAGGGAACGTCGACCAGTTGTCACCGAACACCTAGGGTAGGGTCAGCAAGCAGGCAGGGACTGTTTTGAGGGGCCACCTCTCTATCCAGCTTCCAAAGTTTCCTTACAGTGACAATTGCAGGAAACCTTTACCTGAAAAATCAGCTGTTAACCAGGGTCTTAAAAGAAGGGTGTGCATTCATGTTGATAAAATAGCCTTATTCAATTACTGAAGAATATTTAAAAGGAATGTTTTTTCCTAGTCATCGAAGACCACATAGTCATTGAATTACCAGTTGCATTGGGTACCAGATTGAGATGCCATGTGTTCTTAGACATGATACATTATCCTTCAGGAAGTAGATAATAAAACATAGATGGACACTTGTCATAAAAGACTGAACATGGTCACAAACTGTGCTCAGTTAGGAGGTAGTATTTAATGTGAATGTCTAAGATAATTTATGCTGCCCTAGGGAAAAAAGCTAACTCTTTGATATATGAACTTATATGATTTGTAGAGGATTAGTGAGTAAAAGCAGAATAAACCTTGACAAGACTCTTAAGAGAAATAATGAGAGTCCTACTTACCCTATCCAGACACAATGATTGACAGCTTTCCCTCCAGTGGTATGTAATGCTGGCTTTTCAGGATTAACAATCACTGAAAAAATATTTTAACACCTACGTTTTAATATTAGTTGACAAAAAAGACAGAAGATATGTAAATCAAATGATTACCCATCACCTTAAATGAGTAACTGATTTCAGGTATACATTTTTGCCAATTCTATGGCAACAGTAGTTCAGAACTTCTATAAAAAGCCTTATCTGGTTTACACCTCCAAAAAAAGCTGCCCTACTTTTTCACTTTTTTTAAATATCCCTCGTCATGGTTTTAGAATTAGTTTAAATATATGTAAATACATCAGAAACTACAAACAAAAAACAGATCTCATAAAAAATGTTAAGAGATCCAGCCAATCTATTAACCAGTGTGGGGATGTAGCTCAGCGGTTACAAAAACAAACCGTTTGTAGGTACGTTTTTAGTTCTTGGTCTTTATTAGCCCCAATTATACAGCCAACGGAAAAAAAAAAAAGGGATACGGGCTTAAAATTTAGCCCAACAAAATACAAACACAAGTCCCTTGTAAAACTCACAGTCTCTGTAAGTCCCGCATTCTTTGGGTTTTCCCCACCCAGATCAGGGAATGTGGGATCCAGTGGACGGTAAGCGGCCAAATTCCATTTTTTGTCTCAGCAAGAACCTCACTGGAACCACCACAACCCCCTCCTCCCCAAAATTTTCCCCCTTAAATAGGCCCCCAAAACCAGGCCTGGATAAATGGGGACAATCCACCCACCCTGCTCTTTGAATTGCTCCAGCAAAGCCTTACCGATCCACGCATTCCCCCCGGGCTACTAACAAACAAATGTAGTCCCTATCGAAAAGACTAAGGTAAAAGGGTTTACTTCACCGAGATCAGAAACCCGGTACATGATCGCCCTCAATAACGGCACCTTGTGCCTTCTCACACCAGAATAAATTCAATTCCTGCAGGAAATATACACAATCCCACTCCAAATTTCTAAAGGCCTCGTTCACACGGCTTTTTTTCCCGCGGATTTTTCCCACGGATTTTGAAAT
The DNA here is from genome assembly GCA_025379985.1 of Phyllomedusa bahiana. Lineage (NCBI taxonomy): Eukaryota > Metazoa > Chordata > Amphibia > Anura > Hylidae > Phyllomedusa > Phyllomedusa bahiana. The sequence continues at coordinate 93 of JAODAL010044671.1, read as the reverse complement.
GTCAAACCCTCGGCAAAACTCAGAAAAAAGTCACACCTATTTTTATTGATTTCAATGAAAAAACGGCCCCCCGTCGTTCACAACCACCGGGGT